>JAOXJP010054488.1:0-15887 GCA_025762735.1 Platanus orientalis | reverse complement strand
GGAATAGACTTTAGAGGCTAGTTTTGCCATTGGATAGGGCTGGAGAAGAATCAGGACTCCCTAGGGTGGGTCCCAGATCTTAACACCTGATTTTTCTCCTGATGCTTGTTTGTTTAATGCTTGATTTTTAATCCATTAAAAATCAGGTGTTAGTTACTGGGAGAAAATCTAGTAGCTGGATTTTTTGATTTTGGAACCCTTATGGTTTTGAAAAAATTATAAAATTAAGCATGATAGCAAGCAACATATATATGAACATCATATAAAAATTTGAGTTTCATATCATGCATACAAAATTTAAACGAAAATCACAAAATATTCATTCAAACTAGGTCTTAAAAGACCCAATTTTTGGGTTCTATTTGGGGGTCCATTTCAAGGCCTTCCACAACTCTATAAATCATGAAATTAAATATAGTATCCAGCATATATGTCTAGTATAACGTAGTTAAATTTAGGCTCAAGCAGACCTCTACAAAAATCACAAGAAAATCAGCATGGAAATAGGTAAAAAATAAGAGCAAGTAGAGGCTGTTGGAGCAGTGCTCTAACATGAATTGGACAGCATAACAACATGCTAGTTTGACATTTGATGAAGGGGGGTGAGTTGAACTTAGGTTTAGGTATACCTTGGGTCCAAAGTGGCCAAATGTTGTGAATTTCTACCTCTTTCTTCTTCCTCTTCTTTTTATTGTACCAACCCAGTCTTGCACAAATTTGGGGTTATTTTGGTGTAATGGATGGTTGAGATTGAGTTTGGGGTTTGCTAAATAGAGGGCTAGGATGATGTCTATCGTACAAGAGGTGGAGGGCTAGGATAAAATCTTGGTGGAAATGAGGTGGAGGGCTGAGATTTATGTGGCTACAATGAGGTGGAAGGTTGAGATATACTCAGATATAATGAGGTGGAGGTTGGGGATTGATTTGTGCTTGTTGGCATGAATAGGTGAGGTGGAAGGAAGCCATGGGAGATGCCTTTTGGCAACACCTCATTGGTTGCAATCTTTAAGGGTATGGCATGAGATGCCAAATATGGGGGTATAATGGGCTCTCTAGGGACTTGAAATCCAATATATAGATCTAAGGGAGGAGGGTGAAAAATCAAATGGAAAGATGCTAATACAAGGGTTTCCAAAAATGGCTTTAAGGTGTGAATGCATTTAATGCTAAATATCTTAGCTTCAGCTCACTTTAATAAACAATGATTTTCTCTGATTTTTTGAACCCTCTCTCTATCGTCACTCCTTGTGGGCTCTCAAGTTTGGAGGTTGGCTCAGTCAGTGTCATTTTTAGAGGTTGCCAATGCTCCGGTCAGGCTGGTCCAGTCAGAACTAAATTATAAAAGGGCAAGGGGGTGAAATCAGGTTTTTTTTTTTAACCTAAAAAGCTCTTAGATGCATTTTGAAAGGGAAAGATGGTAAAATTAATTCAAGAATCACCCAGGGATAGATAACCCTGGGTCCAGGTGATTCATAGCCTTTGACTTTGTAGGATTACGGTACTTGAGCAGGAAATTAGGTCAAAAACCATTTTTCGAGTGATTTGACAAAATTGGATAGGGAATGATGCTGCTTCTTCTATAAAATACCATAATGGGCCATATCTGGGGATTTAAAGTTTGAGAATTCTTTGAGTTACAAGAGCTGATAGATTGGCTGCTAGATTCCTGGGCAGTTATCAGGGGTTTTTCGAAGCAAGGTCGCTTGGAGAGATTGGGTTTCTGTAGCTACTTGAAGCTGGGTGAAATTGAATGGTCAGACATTCTCTAAAATAGGAGTTTATGAAATGCTTTTTTGAGGGCAGGGGTGAAACTAAAAAAATGGCTTTGACCTTGCTGCATCCTGAGCCCAGGAAACTTTTAAGGGCATTCCATGTGCCAAATACAAACAAAAAGCATTTTTTCTAGGTTTGGGTAGAGATGACTGTTTGGGCCACAAATTTTTAATAAATTAGTGTAATTCTAATAGTCTTGAGGCTTTGAATTTACAGTGGTGTGGCCACTGACTAACTAAATTTTTGATTTTAGATGCACTCTTGGGAGTCGGTTGAGCACCTGACTTTTAGACCTGATTTGTTGCACTTTTTGGAGTATTTGAGGGAATCTTGGCATATAACTTTCATGAAAATTCTTGCTCCTTGGACATATTTTCAAAGGCCTCACGATTCTAGAGAGATAGACACTGATTGATCTTGATTTGGAGGTCTGGAGAATATTCGGCTCCATAAGAGTGAAATGCGGAAAAATAGCTTTTTGACCTCTAGGGGGAGATTTGAGATTTCACAAAGGTTCGAGGTTTCAAAATTCTCTTCTCAGACCTGGAGATTTGAAGCTAAGGCCAAGGCTAAGATACAATGACCGACCTTTCTGGATTCGGAGATCGGATGAATTTTTGAGAGCTCTTGCAAGGACCATTTCTTGGTTAGGGTTATCTTAGATTGAAAAATTGGTTGTTGTTGTTCTTGAGAAATTTTTGTTCTATGATGAGTTCCTCAGAATTGGGAGACTCAAGGATGCATTGGATATGAAATTACACCATTCAGACGACGGGAAAGACTTCGGGGATCCTTTGAGGGTCCAGGGGTAAATGCTTTGAGGTGAAAATGGTAAATTGGTAATTTTTTCCCGTGGGTCAAAAAAAGGTGAAAATGAGATTTCTTATCATGTGATGCTTCATGACAAGAAGGTTTATATAGACAGGAGAAATGTTGTTGTTTAGCTTGCCATTGAGTAAGTAGTTAGTCTTGTATATTGACATAGGTTGTAATAGTACCTAAATGAAATATACCTAAACTCGATAGTGAGCTTTAGAAGAGTAGGCTCGAGTGCTGAACCACTATAAATCTTGTGTTGTGGTTATGATTGTGTGATTGCTTGTCTCTCCATCTTTATAATCTATACTACTCTTGCTTAGCATATGTTTGATAGTATTCTTAAGTAGTTACATTGAAGCACACACTCACTTAATTGAGCAAAGTGAAAAATAAATTAATAATACCCACAAGGTAATTTAAAAAGGGGGAAATTAATTGAGTCATTTCAGTAGGGTCTAACCATTTGTGACCATTAGGTGAAGCTCTCCATCTAATCGAATTGAACTACCCAAACGTATATCTAGTTGGGCATTCATAAAATTGTGAGTACTGCCTAAGTCCACCAATATGATCACAGGCTGACATTTAATCATTCCTCGTACCCTTATAGTTTGAGGTGAACCAGTCCTTGTTAAAGCATGGAACGAGATTGTTGGCTCATCACCCACTGAATGAATATTGAGTTCCTCTTCTTCTTTATTTTCTTCTTTGGGTTCAGTCTCATCTTCATTTGTCTCTCCAACTTCAATATAAAAAGTTGTTGTTTAGTTTTGCAATGATAGCCCATAAAAACAATTTTATCACAGTTGAAACAAAAGCCTTTTGAACTCTTCTCATTCATCTCTTCTAGGGTCAAACACTTGAACCCAAGCTGAGGAAAGGGAGAGGCATTAGGTGCTTGAGTAATAACCACTGTTCTTGGATTTATAACTGGCATGGAGTAGTTAGGTATGGAGTTCATTCCTCCTTTTGGTGGAATACCCCTTGAAATTTGGTTTACCGAATGATACTTGGCATTAAACAACTGAGCTTGAGATATGGCTTCAAAAACATCTCTAGATCGCTGACTTTGGACATAAATATGCAATTCATTTTTAAGGCCTTCAACGAATGCACTCACCAATCTATGATGCAAAATATCAGTGATTTGGCTAGAAATCTGCTCGAACTCCGCTTGATATTCCCAAAGTGCCCCCGTCTACCTAAGATTTTCATGAAGTAATCCTTGAACAGTGTTGGTCCAAAGCGAGCAAGCAATCCTTCCATGAACATTGTCCATGTGATGTGTATTGTCTAAGTTTGAAGTCAATTATACCAACATCTCGCATCTCTTTCCAAGTAGAATGCTATGACAGTGACCTGATGTTTTGTAGGGGCTTGAAGAAAATTCATGAATCTCATTACTTTGTTGAGCCAAAGCTCAGGGTTAGTCCCATCAAATCGTAAACACTGCAAACATAATACTTGCATTCTAGGCATCATTGTAGGTGGAAACCCTTATTCCCCTACTCCTAGTGGAACCCATTGTCATGTGTTATGGGGTACCCACGGTTGGCAAGTAGTACTTGTTGCACAAGATATCGCTGATATAGATGTAGCCGGTTGTCCTTACGTTTTAGAAGGTTGATATGAAGACATGGATTTTTGTTGTTTGATAGAAGACACCTCATCTTGAAGTTCCATGATTGATGGCCGCATAGCCAACAACATCTCTATTAAACTGTCAACCATTATTGTTGAGTTCTCTGTTTCCACCAGATTCAATTTTGATAGCGCATCAGATTGGTTAGCCATCGTGATCCTCCTTTGGTAGAGAGTGTGAACCATGCACAAATCAAACCGAGGCTCTAATACCAATTGTAATAATCTTATCCGGCTACAAGGTTTCTAACACCCAAAATAAAAGAAATAAATAGGAAAAGAGAAAGGAATATCTCTTAGAGGGAGATCAGAGCTCTAAAACTTGTTCGTGAGAGTTTACACCTCCTATAGGTCATGACTAGAACTACAAATAAGAATTTTCATTGATTTTTGAAGAGCCCATCACAATCCTTATATAGAAGAAGACCTTCTTAACTAGTTTACAACATAAAAGGAATTAGAAAAATTAATTTAGAAACAAAATATGAAAATAAAAATTTCCTAATTACAACATCTTACGAAGAGGGGTTGTGATAGTTCTCTCCTTTGAAGAATAGGAGGAATGAGTTGTTGACCCATAATTGACAAAAATGTTCGGTGGGGTTGCTTCTTTGTAAACAAGGAAGGAATCAAATTCTTTTGTTTCCTACATTGGGCCAAAAAAGAGAGAGAAAGACAGAAACAGGCTTGGCCCAAACAAATAAAATATCCTATATCCATGCCATGTCACCATTGACATCTTTAAAACCAAAACCCATTCTAGAACCGGCCAAAAGGAAATGTTCACAAGAAAAACTTAACAAAGGCAAGTCATAGGAACTATAGCAAATGACATGCTCCTCAAGCTAATAGTTGGTCATCACCTCCCGACTTCATTAAAGAACATTTTAATTTTTATAGACATTGAATAGTGGTATGCTCTTAACAATTGGCGTTGTTCTAAGCATCCAATGATGATGAGAATATTCCAAATGTAAACTGTTGGAAAATATACACAAAGGAGATGGAGGGATTGTGCACACCCCAGAGACAATTTCACAACGGAAGTAGTTGAACCACTCTCTTACCCACATCGTAAGCAAAGAAGTTTGTTTCGTTGGAGTGGAACACTAACACTCATCACAAAAACAACACTACAAGAGTGATGGGGGATTTCCACACCGTAACACCTTACAGAAAGAGAGAAAAGATAGCAAGAGAGAATAGAAATCTCCACACTCATTTCCAAAAGTTGTAGTCTCATTTTTGGCAAAGACCCCTACTTATAGAGGCTTTGTGGGAAGAGTTTTGGTCCACTAAGATCACTAACTCCAACTAGGACTCATAATGTTGGAGTTTGAGTCAAACGTCCATGTGGGCATCCTACTGCACTTAGAACTCCTTCAAGACTTATCCAATGGGTTATAGATGAGTCTTAGTGGGAGTTAGAGATCTAAGTGGACTAAAACTCTTCCCATACAGCCTTTATAAGTAGGGGTCTTTTCCAAAAACAAGATTACAAATTTTGGAAACGTGTGTGGAAATTTCTCTTCTCTTGCACTCTTTTCTCTCTTTCTATAAGGGTTTACAGTGTGGAAATCTTCCAGTACTCTTGTAGCATTGTTGTTGCGACGGGTGTTGGTGTTCTGCTCCAATGAATCAAGCTTCTTCGTTTATGACATAAGTGCAAGCACGGTTCAACTACTTCCACTACGGATCCCTCCATTTCCTTTGTGATATTTTCCAACATAAACATATCAAAAGGTAGGTTTCTATTTTTAGTTTGACAGTCCATTTTTAAAAACAAGCCACTAATCAAAGATAGAACTATTTCTTTTGTTTGTGAGTCTTTGTGAGCACACTATGGGCCAACACAAAGCCTTAAAAAAGTGCTCAATTGAAAAGTGGGTGTCAAAAAAGAGGCACCAAATTCAAAAACACATCATGTGTTAACCTGTGACCCATTTACAGAGGTTCATAGATACTTTTCTTTTTTATTGCAAACAATCATTCTCCCATACATCCTCATTTAATTTATGATTTACATAATGAGTATCTGGTTCTTTACTAGAATTACAATATCAACAATGGAACAAAGCCTTAGTTTTCTAAATTAAATATATATTAAATAAAGATGGATTGTGTTCAATACAACCTAATTTCTTTTTCTTTAAAAGATAAGTTCTTAACTATAGCTTTGGTTGTTTGTATAGATATTAAAAGGAAAAGGATCTCCTCCACCCAAAAAAATTTCCCCCTTAGTGTCCCCACACCACAGGCTAACACGTGATGTTTTTTTTTTTTAATTTGGTGCCTCTTTTAAAGAGGGAGAAAATGCTCATTTGAACACCTTTTTTACAATTTACCCCTATACACCCCATTTTTATGGGTACTTATTTTTTCATTTGAAAACTATTTTTATAGTTTTAACCCTATACACCCCACCCTTTGTGTGTGGGGACATGGGCGGACATACATATTGGGTGTAGGAGATCCTTTTCCATATTAAAGTTATACATATGCTCTCTTTTTTTTAGCTAAGGCCACTTGGTCCTGTTTCTCCCATATAGGGTAAACCTACACTACCACTGGTGGGGAGGAGCAAGCATCAACCCAATCCAGTGGGAAATGCCACCCAAGAGGCTCGAAACCCCAATCGACCACTCCCTTAGAAAGGCCATACCACAACCATCTCCCTTAAAGAGGCCATACATATGCATCTAGGAGTTGTTTATGCTACAATAATGCTTTCTATATGTGCCTTTAATTTAATCCAATCCTTTATAACAAATTCTAGACTAGAGTGTTGTGTGTGTTTCCATTTAAGTAGTTTGCATGGTTTTGACTTCTGATGTGGTAGCACTATAGGATTATATAATATTCTTTTTGTTTCCATTTTATGTTTTATTGAACAAAATATTTTTCACAAAAAATAAAAAAAAATTACTTAAAAACTTCTTCTATCTAACTTATACTGCTTATGTGGGCATCATGGAAAGACTAGGTGGTCTGCCCTCCCCACTTTAGGGAACCGTGCCCGACCAACTTGGGTCGGCCTTTGGGCTTTAATTTGGAGTCGCCACCAAGTCGGGTTTTTTATAGATGGGGTTGGACGTCTACCTCCTTTCCAAGGGAAAGAAGGATTGTAGGCCTTGCAGCTAGGGCTAGCCACTTAGGCCTAAGGTTAACCCTCGAACTGGTCTAGGATTTTTGAGATTCTAGGGTAAGTTGTTTGGTTGTAATTAGGGAAGGTGTTAGGCACCCCAATTATCTACCTTTTTAGGGTGGCTCCTCTATCCTAGCAACTTCCAAGTGCCAGTAAGCAAAAGTGAATGGGTAATGCTTTTTTTTATTAGTCTAGACCACCCCCGTGTTGTGATCATTGCAATTGCACCTGAGACATAGTCTCAAGCTGCCTACATATCTGATCTTGTATGGTTCGGTGTTCCTAGGGTTTTGTCGGGATCAAATTGCATGTAGTTCTGGGGTTTTTTTTGTGTGTAATTCTCGATAGTCAAGTACATTTGACTGTGAGAGTAAATAGGATGTTGATCATTTTAGTGTATTTATATACTTACAGAGTACTCGCTACTGAAGTACGTTAGTGAAAAGGTGTCAAGACTATGTTATACCAGTGTGAGTATTTTAGGGACCTAATTAGGCTATGGCCATGTCCTAGGGTCTTTGGGTTGTGAGCTATTACGACATGACCCTAGGATAAGGTGGAGACTATAAAAAGTCAAAAATGATTGAAATGTAGTGGTTGGGTCAGTTTACACAGCCGGATTGTGCTAATGTAGCAGCCACAACACTAGCATTGTCTCCTAGGTAAAACTCAGGTTTTGGACACTTAAATGCTTAATACTAGATGTAGTCTATGTTCAAAGGCTAGACACGGGTACTGGATGTTAGAACAAGGGTTTCCTAT
This sequence comes from Platanus orientalis, assembly GCA_025762735.1. Taxonomy (NCBI): domain Eukaryota; kingdom Viridiplantae; phylum Streptophyta; class Magnoliopsida; order Proteales; family Platanaceae; genus Platanus; species Platanus orientalis. The sequence goes on along the minus strand of JAOXJP010054488.1, from coordinate 7,747 downwards.
GGTTTTGGAAGTGTGGGGTTTCATCCCCACCTTTTGATTTATCAAAAGAGGTAAAATTAGAAATTCCCAGTCAGTACGCCTGATCTTCATGTGTACGCTTGATATTTCAAAGTGATGTGAGATCAGGTATACTGTCCCAGATAGATCCCACTCGATGATTTCAATAAAATCAGGGGTCTAGAAGTCTTTCCTTGAGGATTTCCAAGGGTCCTGTGGGTCTTTTCATACCATGAGGCACACAAAGACAGAAAGATAGGGTTTTCAAGTTAGTACGTCTGATCTCATGGTGTACGCCTAATCTTTAACAACATTAAGTTTCAGGCATACATGGGATAACTTGCACTTAAATGGACATATATCTCGCTCCATAGAACTTAGAATCGAGTGTGGTTGGTCTATTTGGAAAGTTGAGAAATAGATTTTTCCAACAAGATATAATGAACAAAGGTTATATACTATTAATACATCTGAAATAGGGAGTATACCTAAACTCAATTTGTATGCCTAAATTTTAACTAGATTAAAATTCAGGCATATGCTGGACAGTTCGCACTCAAATAGACATATCTTTCTCCACAAAACTTGGAATCAAGCATGGTTAGTCTCTATGGAAAGCTGAGAGAGAGATATTTCCAACAAGGTATAATGAGAAGGGGTTATGTACTATTCGTACACCTCAAATAGGAATTATGTATGAGCTTAGTGTGTACACTTGAATTTTAATTGGACATATCTCTTTCCACAAAACTCGGAATCGAGCATGGTTGGTCTTTTTGGAAATCTGAGAGAGAGATCTTTTCGACAAGGTATAATGAGCCATAGTGATGTATGCCTAAAATTAGGATGTGCACCTGAACATTAATATAATTTAAATTCTGGGGTACAGGTTTTTCAAGCATACCAATTTTGGGCAATAGTCTAGCAACCTGATTTTTTAGATTTTTGGGGCACTTCCTGAGGTCCAATGGGTCTAAAATTTTGAAAAGAATTATGCTAAGACTTCAGGTATTTCTCTTAAAAAATTCATACCCATTAGGTAAGGATAAATCCCTCTTTGGAATTTCCAAAAGGGGTGGGTTTTGTGTAGTTTTAGACATACCTCTATAAAATCCAGGGGTTGTGGGGCCCATTTTGGAAGCTACACTTATGGAGTTAAGCCCGAATTTGACAGAGAACAATTAGACTATGTTATGATGCTACTGTAAAAAATTTAATGCAAAAAATAAGTCTATAAGAAGTTATTAAGCAAACAAGAATAGATACAAAAGTAAGGAAAAATAGAACAACAAAAAAATTAATTCAAGTTAAATTAAAGCAAAATTCTGAAACTGCAGAGAAATGAATCACACAAATTAATTTAGATGTATAAATTAGTTATCTCATTAATAAAATGGTAATGGCTTAAAAGAAATTCGTGGACCAACCACTGCTCTGTCTGGACAATGTGTAAACACACTTGTCTAGTGACCAAGGGGGTCCACTTTGGGGGTCAAATGGGATCATCTAGGGCTCAAATTTGGTGAGGTAGTAAGTCACTATTTCAGTGACTCACAGCCAAAATTTGAGCCCTAAATTCCGTGAATGGAGAGAGTTATGTTCTATGCACTGCTATTGGTTTAAAAGAAAACAGCAAAGGAGAGACAAGCTTGTCTCTCTCATATCCCACCATAGAACTGCTTTAAGGGGTTCATGGGTGGGTTGATTACAGCAAGATGGGTCTAAGGAGATAGGAAAATCACAAAAAAGGGGGTGGGACAAACCTCGTTTGAGAGCTTTCCTTTCATTTTTTTCTCTCTTCTCTTTCCTTTTCTCATTTTCTTTCTTGGGGATTTTTTAAAGAATTCTCCCCCCTCCCTCCTTGGATGAAATGGGGGGGGTAATTTATAGGTGGGGATCAAGGTGGGTGAGGTGGAGAGGGTGACATGGGGTGGGTGTTATGAGGGAAAATAAGTAGAGGGGAGTGGGGGTAAGGTGGTGAGAGGTTCAAGAATGGAGGGGAGGTGGCCAAAGGGGAGACAATTATGTGATTCTCATGAGGAGGTGGGGGTGAGTAGAAGGGGGTGAATGAGGTGGTGGGGACAAGGGAAATGGGTGGTGGAAGAAAGGAGGTGGGACTTATGGGAACATGTGGATGAGGTGAGGTGGGAGAGGAGTGTAGGAGGTTAAGGTAGTCGTCTGTAAGGTTTATACCCTTTATTTGGAATATTCCAAATGAGGGGCTTAAGGTTAAAATTTCTTTTAAGGGCATTTTGCGAAAGATGAGACATTTTGAAAAAAGTAATGATTTCTTTTTTTTGGATTTTTCCTTTACTATTTGGGCTTGCTTTTTAGGTTTTACGACTCCAATGTTTCAAAGTTTATGAGTTTTTCACATCTCCTGAATATTCTGGTTGCAATGCAACTGCCGGAATTGGATTTAGAGTAGGGTAAGTGGATCAAAACTAATTCTGAATGACTCTGGAAGGACTCACACCTGTGAAGGTAGGGAAAAATGGTAAATTTGTATTTTGAAATCTTGATATGAAAGATAGCCTTCAGAGTTTGTGAGACATAGGATTTGATTGTTTGCGAATCTGATATCCAAGTCAAAAGCTATATCTAAAACCCTGAATTGTCTCGGACCAAATTTCTTGTGGACTTGAGACATGTTTTTCCTATATTTTACGTGAAAAAAATGAGGATCATGGTTGTTTGGGTTTTAGAACTATGAGTCCACAGGACTTGACAGGCAGATAATTTGATTCTTGGTGAATTCTTAGGAGATTCTTGAAGGAAGGTTACTTGACAAAAAAATACACCCTAAATTTGTGAAGAACTAGGCCATTGAACTATGATGAGTCTGTGGATAGACTTATCTATTAGGGTGTTTATTGAAAATTTCAAAAAATTTGAGAACATAAGCCTGACCTCGATGGATTTGGACTCCCGGAGAGTTCTCAAAGGTTCACTGAGTGTTCATGGCTGATAGAAGTGGTTTTGCTATAATTTGGGGAAGAATGGGGTGATTAGGAGACATTGGGTCCCTTGGGGATCCTGATGTGACTTTTCTAGTGAGATTTTAGTCTTGCAAAGATGGGGCCACTAACTATTTGAGTTTCTAATATGTGACGGGGCTCTGGGGGCTTAATGAGTGTCTAATTTTTTAAAGAAATAGTGCATTTGGGGGTATGAGGGTAAAATGATAATTTCTTTAGCCTTTTGTGCTTCAATGTGGGAAGACTTATGAAGGCTAGAGAATCTTGGAAAAAATGGGTCAAATTACCTGAAGTTGAGATTTTTAGAGGTGTAGGGCTAAAATGGTTATTTTCCAGCCCTTTAGTGCTTTAATATAAGAAGGTGTATGAATGTTAGAAAATTCAAGACGGCTTCATTTGTGGAAGGACTTTTGAGGAGTTCTGGAGAAATGAGTGCAATAGGCCTCAATTAGGGTTTCTATGGGTATAGGGGTAAAATGGTAATTTTTTAGCCTTTTGATGCTTCAATGGGAGAAGGCTTATGAAGGCCAGCAAATTCAAGATAGTTGTACTGTAGAAGGATTTTAGAGAGAATGAGTCCAACTAGGCCTCAATTAGATTTCTGAGGGTATAAGGGTAAAATGGTAATTTGCCAGCCTTTTGATGGTTTAATGTGGGAAGGCTTATAAAGGTTGAAAATTTCAAGATGGTTTTACTGTGGGAGGATTCATGAAGGCTGAGAAATCCTGGAGAAAAATGATTCCCATATACTAGATTTGGGTTTTTTAGAGGTATGGGGATAAAATGGTAATTTGCCAGCCTTTTGGTGCTTCAGTGTGGGAGGCTTATGAAGGTTGGCAAATTCAAAGTGAAATATAGTTGATAGTTTGAAGCTTGGACCCTCATAGAACTATTTTGGTTGATAAAACTAGAGGAGTCTAGGATCTGACTTTGCCACTTGCTGTAATGAACCCATCTGACTCCATTAATTAGCTCGAGTCAAAATTTGGGTGCTAACAGATGCCCCCCTTTGGTATGTATGGCAAATCCATACATAGCAAAGGAAAGAAGTGCCCAAATTTTGACTTGGCTGAGATAGTACTCTCACTTTTGCATAACTCATGGGTATTGGGTAAGTTGTTTTGTAAACCTAGAACTGTTTTGGTTGATAAAACTAGAGGGGTTAAATGGATTTCTACCTTTTGGAACTAATGGTTTTTATAAACATTTTGTCTTTTTGAAATGCCTTCTTGGATAGAGAATCCATTCAATCAACTTTTTGTAGTTCTTTTGAAATGAATTATATTTTTGAAATATTTGAAATTGGGTCTTAGCTGATTGAAAGATTCTTTAATTTTTTGAAAAATGAGTTATATCCATGAGTTATACTTAAGTTACTGGTTCTTTCTTTGCCCTTGGTGGTGTTATTATTAGCATATGTGCTATGTCAAGAGACATGTAAGTCATCGACATAGGGAATAACTGCTTAAAACCTTGCGGAAAACATCGCATAAATTTGATCATGCAAAAGCTGTAAATACATGCAAATAACACGAGGTCTACAAATCATCAAAATAATCAAGCATTTAGTTGATTAGAATTGGTTGAGTATGTTATATGTTTAGTCATAATTGATTATTATGTAATGAATGCAAATGTCTTGAGATGATATGCTGAAAAACAGAGATTTGTTAGTGATGTGACTTGTTGGCTAAATGTCATTTTTCCTCCCTTTTTATGAGCCTGTACTTAATTGTATGTGTTAATCATGAATTCCTTTACGGGTTTACATTGATCATGGTACATGGTCTAATGAGTCAATTGTTTCTTTTTGTCTCCATTTTGGATAAATGTTGCAAACTAAAAGGGTTACATAACTTATGGAGTAAGTTGTGTTATTTGCCCTATTTTGGACAAAGTTACAAATTAAGAGACTCTCATAAGCTATGGATTGAATCGTACCATTTGTCCCCATTTTGGACAAAGGTTGGAGGATTTTTATAAATTATGAAGTGTATCATTTGCCCCCATTCTGGGCAAATATTTTATAATTTATGGAGTGAATTGTATCCTTTGCCCCTAGTCTGGACAAAGTCTACAGACTGAATGACTCTGAACTGTATCCTCTACCCCTATTCTAGACAAAGGTTACAGGCTGAAAGACTCTAAATTGTATCTTTTGCCCCCATTCTGGACAAAAGGTTACAGATCGAAAAAGTTTGAATTGTATCATTTGCCCCCATTTTGAACAAAATGTTACAGACAGAAAGAGTTTGAATTGTATCTTTTGCCCCCATTATGGACAAAAGGTTATACACAGATTGAGTTTGAATTGTATCCTTTGCCCCCATTATAGACAAAAGGTTACAGACAAGAAGACTTTGAATTGTATCCTTTGCCCCCATTTTAGACAAAAGGTTATAAACATAAAGAGTTTGAATTGTATCCTTTGTCCCCATTCTGGACAAAAGTTATAGACAAAAAGAGTTTGAATTGTATCCTTTGCCCCCATTCTGGACGAAAGGTTATAGATAGAAAGGGTTTAAATTGTATCCATTGCCCCCATTCTGGACAAAACGTTACAGATAGAAAGAGTTTAAATTGTATCCTTTGCCCCCATTCTAGACAAAAAGTTATAAATAGAAAAAGTTTGAATTGTATCCTTTGCCCCAATTCTGGATAAAAAGTTATAGATAGAAAAAGTTTGAATTGTATCCTTTGCCCCCATTCTAGACAAAAGATTCTGAGTTGTATCCTTTTCCCCCATTCTGGGTAAAAGATTATAAGTTATATCCTTTGTCCCCATTCTGGACAAAAGATTTTGAGTTGTATCCTTTGCCCCTATTCTGGACAAAAGATTTTGAGTTATATCCTTTACCCCCTTTCTAGGAAAAAGATTCTAAGTCATATCCTTTGTCCCGATTCTAGACAAAAGATTCTGAATTGTATCCTTTGTCCCCATTATGGACAAAAGATTCTGAGTTATATCTTTGTCTCCATTTTGGACAAAAGATTTTGAGTTATATCATTTGCCCTCATTCTGGGCAAATTTTTTTGAGTTATATCCTTTGTCCCCATTCTGGACAAAAGATTCTGAGTTATATCTTTTGTCCCCATTTTGGACAAAAGATTCTGAATTGTAGTGCAAGAAACAGGATGATGACTGAGGGTAAGGGACAAAGTCAATGAGATTGAGAGTACTAAGTATTAATCATGATGACCTTTTAAGGGTTTAAGTCATGGAAATGATAATACATAGTCTACTGGAAATGCTACATATTATTCACGTTGGCCTTACGGACTTACGTCATGAAAATGATAATACATAGCCTATTGGAAATGCTACATATTATTCATGTTGGCCTTCTGGACTTACGTCATGAAAATGATAATACATAGTCTACTCGAAATGCTACGTATTATTCATGTTGGCCTTGCGGACTTATGTCAAGAAAATGATAATACATAGTCTACTGAAAATGCTATGTATTATTCATGTCTATTGATGTATATTGTCAATTCAGTATTGTATAAAATACATGGAGTGGTAGATTAGGCATGACATGAGGACATTGCAAACTTTGAGTCATGTCTGTAATCATCAAGTGTTGGTTTCCAAGAAGGAAGGCGAGCTCTCCCATTCGCACAAGTCTTAGGTTATGTCAAAGTTAAATCTTTGTAGATTCTGAATTAAGTGTTTGTTAGATTTTTCCCAGGCTTGACACCTGATTTTACTCTTAACACCTGAATTTAATTCAGGGTGAAAATCAGGCATTGGTTTTTGGAAAATCCATAAACTAGCCTTTATATTTGCTTATTCTAATTGCAGGAAAACTCCTCTTGAATAGGACCTCCAGAGGGATGATGGACCCCTCTAAGATGTTTCTGGCTTGGCTCTTTAAGGTTTGGGTCAACCCTAGAATGAGTGGAAGAAAAGAGAGAAATCATGTTTTCTGTGTTACAAGTTTAACGCCTGTATTTCATCTCAACGCCTGAATTTAATTCAGGGTAAAAATCAAGCATTATGAGCTGATCAGATTAGCATATTCTTGTAGTCTTTTAAGATGGTTTGGTGGGTCCCAGTGCTGTGGGACCCATGGGTTAGGTTAAGAGAAGCTTCCTAGGGTCATACTGTGCAACCCTAGGGGTCATGGCTTTAGACCACATAGAGATATGATCTCCCAAAGTGGGCCACTTAGTCATTTGTCATAGGTCTAATGCCTATTTTTTGGTTTAACACCTGAATGTTCGACACCTGATTTTAATTCAGGAGAGATTCAGGCATTGAATGTTGGGATCAGCAATCACCCTTGGTTTTTAGGTCATAGAGGTAGGGTCTACAGGGGTAGGGCTTCTCCTGGGTCTTTACACTCTACCTAGAGCACACACACACTTAACTAATTTTTAGAAAACATGAATTTTAACCCTAGGCTTAACACCTAAAATTCACTCCAATGTTTGAATTTCCATCCAATGCCTGAAAATAAATTCAACCGTTGGGAGAGAAATGAGGACCCACCGACGTGTACATGCACATGATTGAATTCTGAAAGTTAATGAAATCGTGGGACAGACCTGGAGAAGAATCAGGGCTCCTTGGAGTGGGTCCCAGATCTCAACACCTAATTTTTCTTCTGACTCCTGTTTGTTCAACACCTGATTTTTAATTCCATAAAAATCAGGCATTAGTTACTAGGAGAAAATCTAGTAGATGGATTTCTCGATATATATATATATATATATATATATATATATATATATATATATATAAGAACATACCATAAAAATTTGGA
>JAOXJP010054477.1:0-15888 GCA_025762735.1 Platanus orientalis | reverse complement strand
TAGTTCATATTTACAAACTCGCCCTTAAAATCTGAGGGGTTCATATTTTTCTAAGTTTTCCAGTTCATTATTTTAAGCTACAAACTAGTGATGCCTAATTGGAGGTGATATCATGGGTAGTTTGGATAGCCTACATGATACTTGAGAGGATGAAAATGCCCAACAAGAAATCCACTACCCTTAAATGGGAGAACATTCAGTTTAGGAAATACCTGATTTGATTGGACAAGAAAAATATAATGCCAATGGTTCTTGATAAAGTATTTGTTAAATGTTTTCAAAACTATATAATAATAAATACATTTAATTTGAAAAATATTTTATCAAACAAATGTTTTTAAATGTCCAATTAATTCACTAAAGGTTCTTAATAATAATAATATACTAATGACCAAAGGGGTTAGACATTGATTATTTTATCATCTTGAAGGTCATTAAAGAATATTGTGTAGTAGAAGTACATATTTGTGAAATATATGTAAGGGAGGGTCTCATGTTTATTTTCTTATCTTTGGGAGGTTAGTTGCAATATGTAACAGAGATTATTTCAATTAGTAGTGTGTCAATTTGTAATTAATAAAAGATAAAGTATCATTACAATATTTTGACTTAATTAAGAATACTAGGTCCCACAACCTAAGGAAACGAATCCCATATGTAACACCTTACACATGTTGTATGCATTTAGTAGGACCATAGATGTATAATCGATGATTAAATGTTTTGAGTATATTTGATTTTGTATTTGATGTTTATTAGCGGTATTTTGACACATATAAATGAGTGAGAAAGTTAAATAAATCATACAAGAGAAAAGAAGACAAAAAACGTCAAGGAATTGATAAATTCTGAAGCTATTCCAAATAATAGATTTTGGGTAAATTTAAAGTTAAACCTATATTAATTCCAAAAGAATTAGCTAGAAAAAATGTACCATTAAAAATATGTAGGAGTCTATTTTCCAACGTAACAAATGGTGAGCTAATAGGAGTTTCTAGAAGAAGTTATGACAATTTTACCACTATGTGTCTGTGTTGATTGGTATGGTTAAGACGGTAGAAAGGGATAACTTTAGAGAGGAACTTGTATTAGTATAGTATGAATTAGCTCATAAACCATACATCATTGAAAATATTTCTTGAGTGTTTACTTTCTAACACAACAAATGGCAAGTGAATTGAAGTTTTTGTAGAGAATGTTATGGTCATTTTACCACCGAGCGTCTATGCTGGAAAAACCTAGGAAGCCCCAGTGCTCACGAGAAAGACCCAAGGCTAGCCGGAGGTATTTTAAGCACTCAAAAATCATGCCAAGTGCTCGCACCCGTTCAAGACAGTTTTTAAAAATTAGAAACTTGTGATTTTTGGTTTTGGAAGTTGCCAAATTAATTTAGGTCTCTTTTCTATTAAGTGATAAAACTCGACCTAATTCAACACAAAGAACAAAGGAGAAAATAAAAATTAAAGAGAAAGATAGGGTTTAAAGAATTTTTGGGGATTTTGAAGAAGAAACTTGAAGCATTGGTTTAAAATCCGATTTCAGATCAAAAGGTAAATAAACTTGGACACTTTTACATCATTTTGATTTCTTTAAGTTCATAAAATACTTTGATTCTCATTTTTTAAAGAAATCATGAAGAGTATGCATTATTTTTTTATTCCATAGGTTTTTAGAATGCTTAGAAATCTATTATGTAAATAAACTTGAACACTTAGCATCATTTGTCATTGATCTTAGAATCATTGTTTTATAGTTTTGTAATGAATCATGATTGTTTTGCCTTGTTTATGTACTTAAAACCATGTTTTTTATGAAAAGGGAAAAAAAATTGAATGAAACTTACGTTCTATCTTTTGTTTATGATCTATTTAGGCTTTTCCATGATTTGAATTTTGTTTTTGCAAAGGATATAGATCTTTTACTTTGTTTTAATGGATTTAGGTTACTAAAAAGGCTATTTTAAAGGAACACCATGTTTTTTTTTAATGAGTTTTCAAGGGGATTATTAGTGAATATATTTTTAAAGCTTGTTTAAAGAATTTAAAGATGCAAATCAATACAACCATGTTCTTAGATGGGTCAAACTCTCTTGATTTATGTTTTGTCTCAAAGATATATGTATGGTTTGAATGATTAAAGAATATTATAAAGATTTGATATGTTCTGCTATAATACTTGCATGTTTCAATTTAGCAAACGTAATTATTTGAAAAGATTATATGTTTTAGTATCTGTATGACATGAGACCCCTTTGCTATTAAAAAGGTATATTTGATGGGACCCTCTTATTGGATTTAAATAAATGCGATCAGGTACCCTCTTTATCGGCTCACATAATTGACGAATCAGTTTTAGTTTGATGCTCACCACTAGGTGTGAGATAGTGGTATCCCCTCAGCATGATCAGAATAGGTGCGATCAGGTACCTTCTCATCAGGTCACATTAATAGGTGTGAAAAAGTACCCAATCATCAGACCATATTAATAGGTGAAACCATTGTCAGTAATTTGTTTCAGTTATATGTTCAGTTGGTTTTAGTATATGTCAACTAGATGTTTAAGTTATTTGTTTAGTTTCAATTTAGTATTTCAATTTTGCATTTCAGATCATATTTATGTTTAGTTTTGTATTTCAATATCCAATTATGTTTTATTATATGTTCTGTTTCAAATTAAAAAGGCATTATTATCTACATGTATTTGTTAAAAAGCTAAATATTTTAAAAAACATGTTTTATCTGTTTTATATAAAATTATCCATGCTCAATGATCCAAGTGTTTTTATATGTTTTAAGTGTTCTTGTTTATTCACAAAATCAATCACGCTAACAGAATTGATATTGTTGCTTTCAGATGATGAGGATGGCAGGGTAAACCAATAGCTTTGATCCATAGAGCGACGTTAGAGACTTTAGTTTAGTTGTTATGTTTATTTTTAGAGTTGGAGACATTGTGTTATTTGATTTAGAGACATATTTGATTTAGTTTCAATTTAATTTATTTTAGCTCTATTTCATGAGATGTAACGGGTTAGTTTGATTTTCAGTTATATGAAGATGAATTATTATTATTAGTTGGATTGTGTCAAACTATGGGTTTTAAGTTTATGGATTAATGATTTTATTTGAATGAAATGAAATAGTTATGATTTTTCTGTACAATTATGTTGCATATGTAAAAGAATGTCAAAGTGAAAAATTTATAAGCAATTTAAATGGTTTTAGAAAGAATGGATAATGTCACATGTCAAAATTTGTAGCCTTATTGGCATGGGTTTTGGAGTGCGACACCATATGGATCCCACACCCCCTATGACTTCTTTGGCTTTTCAAAAGCTCTTAAAAAAGAGTTACCCATGTTTAAAATGGCACTCATAACTTTCCTGAGGTAGGGAGAAACATGGAGAGCTCTAAAGCAGGTGTGGATGCTTTAGAGACTAGGTCTAATCATCATCTTATGTCTAGTTCAACCATTAAGGTATTCTTTTTAAACTTCTTTGATTTAAGTCCTAGTATTTCATATGATGATCTTGGGAGAAATCATATTTATGATCTATATTTTTTATGAAAATCAATTAAAATTAAAGTTTTTCAAAGAATCGAAACAACAGCTTGTTGTATTTAAGATTCAAAATAATGAATCTTATGGGACTCGATCAATCAAAATTATTTTTGTTGTAATTTTTTGTAGCATGAACAAAAAGCACGAGTTTTGGCCTTTTAATATGGGTTTTTCGTCTTTTAAAATTGAGTGTTTTTTTTCTCATGCTACAAAAGCTATAGAAAATTTTGCTACAACTATTCACCCACCTTTGGAAATTTTTTTTTTAATAAAGATAAATTGGTAATGAGTTTGGTAGTATTTTTATTCCTTAATGATTTGATGTGGCATATTTTGCAATGGCTTTTTTGTAGCATGAACAAAAAACAAGAAAAAAAAAACCATGTTTTTTGTTCATGCTATGAAATGCTACAAAAAGATTCCCACAATAGATCTTTGTTGTTTTTTCGAATAAAAATGAGACTGCTCCTAGTTGAAGTCGGCTTCTTTGTTGAGTCTTGCTCATTTCTTAAAGACACCATACTAAAATATAGTTATTTTAGTAAATGACACATATTTTTTAAATAATTTTTTTAGGTAAGTAAATAATTTAATTCATCATGAAAGAGAATTACAATTTGGAATATACATATTGAGAGGCATCTCTCTCGATTGCATCTCTTAGATTTATAGGGAAATCCTTGGGATATAGAATAATTTTACCCAAATCATAAGCCAATGAAGCTAAAATGTCTGCAGGCTGGTTCACTTCCCTCCAAACATGTTGTACTTCATATTCTTCACACTGAGAAAGTAGAAAAGTTATCTTATTTGTGAGACAGCATCTTCCAAGGAATATGACATTTGGAGGAAATAATATCAACACAATTTTGGAATCCATAATAACCTGAATTTTCCTGCAACCATATCAGATTGCTAAGTGAACCCCCCTATAGATACTAAACAACTCAATCCCAATCACCTGGTCCATTTCGGCTACACTAGAAAAAGCAAACATAACCTCCCCTTTTTCATATATAATTAAAAATACACTCTTGGTAGAGACCTCCATTGATAAATGAATGGGTCATGTTAACTGTTGATAACAAATTCGCAAAACTTACCAAAATGCACTCATTCGTGAATGACCATATGCATTTACGACTAACAAGCCATTGGCAAATACAATGCACTCGTGAATAGGACTAGTATTTGCGAATTAATGCCCATAATATAAAAATTATTCAAAACTTAATAAGTTATGAACATAAAATGGAGAAGAAGGTGTATTAAGACTCCTAACACATGCCAAAGTGTTGTAGAACACTTAATTATGTGTCAAGGTCATCTACAATGCCTACATTATGAAAAGAGAAACAATCGCCATTCATTAATGATATTAAGTCTGAATAAGTCTTTTCTATCTATTAAACACTATCTTGATTCAAGGGATTACCAAACAATCATAGCAACATGGACTCTCCAACATTGAGAATTATTCAATCTCTATTGTTGATCAAGTATCAAGATGGACAACAAGAAGGAATATATTGCAACAATAACATTCCAAGTATAAGAAGGATTCTAAAGACATCAGTTCATTGTCTTCAACTCCAACAAGGATTCAATAACAAACATCTATATAAACCTAAAATTTCCATATGTTAAGAGATCTTTTTTGGCAATCAAACTTCACAATATGCCAACTATGCACATTTAGCACATCCCAAGTAGCCCTGCATACATTCAATAAGGAAGCAAATCTCAAGTTCAAGAAATGGAAATCGTTATAGCACTTGTTGGCACACAAATTTTTACAAGATTACTACTATACCCTACGAAGGGGTACCTCTATAAGTGATGAACAGTACTCTACGAAGGAGGACCATCATGAGCAATGACCAGTATCCTAAGAAGGGATACCTCCGCGAGTGGTGAACAGTACTTCACAATGAGCACAGGCTTCATGAAGACCACCTCCTTGCAAGGGGTGAACAATGCATCTCAAGGAGATAAAATTAAGTAGTTACTCACGGGTCTCACGCATCCAAAGGTGGCCATTCCCACTCAAATTCTACCAGGCTGGCATGATTTTGCAAAATACTCAGAATTGGCCAGATGAGAGTTTTACTCTAAATGGATTCTGCAACATCTATGAAATCCCTTAAAACAAGGGATAGAAATATAATTCAGTGTAGAGTCCTCACAAGGAAAAAAGGTTAACCATAACGAGAATATCTTTTGAAAAGGAATCAAGGGTAGCCATGTTGACACCTACTCATGCAAAGCTAAAAGTCAAGCTAAAAAGGAGGCATCATGTGTGGATGAAAACGGTTATCTCAACGTCTATATAAATGAGAATACTCACTCATGAAAAGCAGACGCTCATTTTTGGACTTCTCCCAGAGATAAAAAAAGGGGGGGTGAGAGATAACTCTTTTCCTTCAATACCATTCTTGCCAATTGACACTTTACAGGTTGAGCAAGCTCTTCAAACCTAAAGCCAAGTATCCTCCCACTAATATGTCAACCACACCTCTACAATGCAAAATGGAGAAAGCTCAAGCTGATGGATATAGAGTCGATGTTCAAGCTAGGTAAAAGTCAAATATTGTAAAAGATGAGAAGGAGAAGCTCTTGTATTTTCTATTGTGTTCCACTAATATATATTTTATATTTATTTTTCATACAAACTTGTCTCTTACAAGTCATGTAACAATTAGGAAATCAGAGGTCTGCCATTAACGACTATAATTAACAAGTCTCCTAGAGACTTGGAGTAAGAGTCCCCACACATAAAATAATAAACCAACCCTTGAAAGGTTGAGAGTTTGAACACTTCAAGTTTCATATGTTCCTTAGAGAACTATGTGAAATTTGGTGTTACAACACTAGCAAGGAATATTTAATGGATATCAATAGATATTATTATGTTTCTCTAAGATTTATGTACTGCAATGATTAAAAGATCAAAATATGTTAATTTGTATGATTGAGTCTATCAGATCAATAAAGTTTCTATGTTTCAATTCCTCTCTTCTATTCTCTAGTAGTTTTAATGTACAGATCTCTTAAGTAGTTTTAATCAAGAAGGAAGCAAATTTCAAGATCAAGAACTAGAAATCCTCATGGCACCCGCAAGGTATATGTGATGGATGTTAGTAGATATTATCATGGTTCTTTGAGATTTCTGTATTATAGAGATCAAAATATCAAAATATGTTAATTTGTAAAATTGAGTCTATCAAATCAATAGTTTCTATGTTTCAATTCCTCCCTTATATTCTCTAATAGTTTTAATGTACATATTTCTTAAGTACTTTTAATCAAAGGTAGTTCTTTTTCCTTAATGAAGAGAATGTAATTAACAATCTCAAATTACTCATATTGGAAAGTTAGTTCCCCATATTTTAAATTTATAAACTATCTTATAGATTTAAATTGGTAATTTGAACATGGATTCCTGTAACAAAATTTGGTGTTACAAATTTCTAGCACCCTCGATGGGACAACTTTCTCCTATCATCTTTAACTGCTTCTACAAAAATGAGCTAATGGGTTTTTTGTTGTTTCCAAAATGCTAATGCTATCACCACCACCACAGAAAAGCCCAAATAGTACTCTCTTTAGGTAACGGCTATGGTTCCACCAATGGGACACCAAACTTTGGCTGAAATCACTATTGCTCCACCAAAAAAGGACGGTTTGATGTATGGCTTTTGAGGCAGGCTCCCATTCCTTCAAAGTCACAAGTGGTTCCTGAAGCAGGTCCTCACATTGAGGGTAACCTTGTCTTCAAAATCTCAAAGGGTTTCTAAAGCAGGCTCTCTTGTAGGAGGGATTTCCATACCTTCAAAGCCCTTTCACACAATGACTTTTTGTCTCGAGGATGTTAGTTCTACCAGTACCTTTGAGGGTAAGGACATAAAATATTAACAATAGACTTTTTTTTCTTATAGAAGTAAGAGGTCCTAAACTATTGTTAGGATTCCTCTTAAGTAGACTTGTTAGAAATTCTGGCTTAAAACCAACTTCAACTGAAACACCAAATCTAGCATATCCAGACCTTCTTAGGATCAACAAACATTTCAGCAATGGGTTTTACACCCAGAACCAAGATCCAAGCGAGTAAGGGCTCAGAAATCTTTCCTATGAATTCTAAACTTAAGTCTGGGATTAAGCAGTCTCATTCGCGAATGGTACAAGCATTACCAACTACAAACAGGACTCCAGAGTTGCAAAAGCCAATGAATGGACAAAAATAACTTCAAACAGAACCTCCAAAGACTGAAATTAAAAGAAAGCTTAAAAAATAAGAATAAAAACAAAAATAAAAAGATTATGTTGAATCATCAGTCCAAGGACAGTAGAAGTAAGTTAAACCATTGTTGAAATTCAGTTTGCAAAAGAGTAGAATTTAAAGCTCAGAACTTCACCACCAAAACCCTAGCTAAGAGCTCTTACAGAGAGTTCATAAACATTATGTTCCTGCTAAGTTCAAACTTGATTAGCCTAAACTAGAATGAATCTCCAAAGATACCTTTCTAAGGGACGATTTTATGACCTCAGAAGAATTTCTTAACTTCGAAGAATTGATCAAGGAAGATACTATTGAAGATAAGTTATTCATAGAAATAGTCCCATTGCAAATTCTAGTTAATTCGTGAATAACCAATCATTCGCCCACAACACTTCATTCGTGAATAACCAGGCATTCACGAATAACTCCTCATTGATGAATATTATTCCAGGACAGAGAAAAGTTGTGAATAAGGTCACTACAGATCCAAAAAAGGCCTAAAGGACATAACAAAGGCCTACCAAGAAGAAGAGAATGATTTTTGGTCAGAGAAGAAGAGCCATGATACAAAAAACTACATAAGACCAACTACAAGCCAAGGAAAAACAAAAAGAGCAAAGCCCACATAGGTATATCAGTCAAGTGGAACCTATCTCTACCATCACACTCTAAGGGCCAAAAATTTTATACTTCCTACTTAGGAAATAGAAAGATTTTTATTTTGGAAGATTCATGTTGCGGTTATGACTACTGGAGTTAAGTCTAAAGCAAAGAAAGAAAGCAAGTCTAATACTAGTTCCAGCCCAGAAAGCACTCACTCTCTTACCATTAATGAAGATGGGATGAAAACCAGAAGGCTAGATGAATAAAGTCCCAAGTCAATTGCAGAAAGGATTAGCTAAGCTTGAACTCACCGGATCCCAGGGAGTCACCTACATTTGGACAGTTTCATCCTCCCACTTAAGACCTATAGAGGTTGATATTAATTTAATCCTCTTTTTGAAGAGGAAGAATTTCCAACTCTGCTGCAATCTCCACAAGGTCAAAGGAAACGATCAATGTATATGTTGCTTCAACTGCTCAAGACAATGAAAGGCTATCTGAAATTCACTAGTAGATCTACGTTAAGATAATCCACTGCAAAGGTAGTCACATAATCCATTTGATCTTGGACAATATAGATCATGAGGAAGGTCAAGATCAAAGAGCTCTCGTCCAGGAGACAAGGTGTCAAATAAAGGAAATGGATGAGAATTGATTAACTATTTAATAAAGTCAGTTTTTTTATGAATCTCATCATGTCAGTCAACCCCATTCCTACTCAACAACCAAGGAAATTAGAAACCAACGTTCGACAACAAAGTGCTAATCCTCTACAGTTCAAGCTTGTATCTCCATTCGAATTTATGCCAGGATCGACATAAGGAATAGGGCCAACATCATCTATCATGCCAGAAGAAATGCCATTCGATTTTATAGGAGCTATGCCAAGAGCAATATCCCATTCTTTTTTCCATTGTCTATACCATCTTCCATGCCAGGAAAAAAGTTATCTTGTAGAGTGTTTCCTTCAATATTTGCATCACCTAAAGTATTTTCTTCCACTTCTAATTAGAATAGAAGGGGAACATCAGTACCAAACTCATACCAGTAGGTGCCGCCACAAAGGCACAACTTATGTGCAGCTTCGACTAGTGTACAATAAGAAGAATCACCATTATTGATTGCACTAGGTCTTACACCTAAGCCATCACCAACTAGAAGTTGGTCAATTGATAAGGATTCTTGAGAAAGAGAGGAAGATCAGGTCCATACCATATCTCACCCTTATCTAGCATATGTGGAGTATACACCCTTCCCTTTAAGGTTTAACAACTATCTCTCAAAAAAAAAAATTATGGGATAGGTAATCGAGGGAGCACATAAATCATTTCACCTCAAGGTGTGGAGCCATTGCACACAAAAATGATAAAGTCCTATGAATGTTTATCCAATCACTCGAAGGTGCAACCTTTATTTGGTATGCAAATCATCCAGATGCTTCTATCCCAAATTGGGAGACCCAAAACAAAACAAAAAAATTTCATGAATCAATTCTAGAACACACACAAGAGAATTAATTAGTATTCCCAAGCTCAATAAAGCCAAATAAAGGGAAGGTGAACCAGAGGCATACTTTATCAACAGGTAGAAGAACCTTACATTCTCATGCCAACAAAGGTTCACACGACAAGAACTTATCCATATGTGTCTCAACAACTTGTGATATTAATTATATACACACTACAAGAAAAAAGGCTTTTCATGTCATCTAAGGTTGAGGCAAAAAATAAAAGGTTGACACGAAAAGACCTTTTGGTGTCAACTAAATAGTTGCCGCAGCCTGATGCAATAAGTCGTGGCGTAAAAAAACCTTAGCATCAACTAAACATGTTGCCGAGAAAAGTTAAGTCTTTTGCTACAACTTAAGAGCTTTTGGCATCAACTTTTAGTTGCTGCAAAAAAGAGATTTTTTGCAACAACTTTAGTTGGTGCAACAAAAAAATTCTTTTTGCAACAACTTTGGTTGACGCAAAAAAGAACACCTTTTTCCGACAACTTTCTGCTTGACCCAAAAATGATACATTTCCCCGTCAATTCTAATAGTTTTGTGGCAGTTTTTTGTTGACGCAAAAAGGTTCTAGTAATACTTTTAGCATCAACATTCTAATTGCAGCAAAAAACAAACACAAAAAATATATTTAATATTAATTCCTACTAATGATGCCAAGGACTGGATCACTAAGATGGTCTCCTAGTGGCCTTTGATCTGGAATCTTTCACTTGGATTTTACCTGCACAAGGATAACAAACAACATCGGTGTGGCGCCAGCCTAAACTGATGATGCCAAGGACTGGATCACCAAGATGGTCTCCTGGTGGCCTTTGATCTGGAATCATTCACTTGGATTTTACCTGCGCAAGGATAACAAACAGCGTCGGTGTGGCGCCAACCTACACCCCTCCGACGCCCAAGTCAGGGATTGAAGATTAGGGAATTCTCCTTTCTTCTAGAAGTGATTGTACTTACCTCCTTTCTAGGGGTTTTCCTCTTAATATATCCATCCCTCACCTAGGTTAGGAATATTCCTCCAAGTTAGTTAGGAGAACATGGGGTGTGGTACACGTGTCGACATCGAATTGGCTATCAGTCTGTCCCACTCTACACCTTGTAACGGCCACTTTTGTCTTGTTGAGCTTAGTTGAATTGCGATAATGATTTGTTGAGGCGGGTCAATCAGTTATATCTCATAATATTGGGTCACATGTTGGGTAATCTTTGGTCTAACAACAGTGAGTCACTCGGCGTTAGGGTCGGTCGAGCACGTTGTCAGTTAAGTGGTCAGCCAAGAGGGTCAGTCAAGCATGTTACTGGTATTCTGCTCGGTGTAAGGGTTGGTCGCACATGCTATTGGTATGCCACAGAGGGGTCAGTCGGCATGAGTGACTGCAGATTCGAACCATTGACAGATTGTTCAGTGAATAGGTTGGACCATAGTGGTTTACTCAGCCAATTAGCTTAGACTACTGGATATCGAATCCTTCATCATCATTTGCCCCCCCCATTCCCTTTGTCTGCTAACCTGAGTGGACATAGGGAATATGAAAAGTTGTCTGAGTCAATTGGCATGCCGACTCTTCGACTTTTCTTCCTTGAGCTCCATGCCATTAATGGCAACAAGACTTCTGGAATTGGCGTTGTATCTTCTAGAATCGCTCTTCTATCCAACGGCTAAGCGGTGGACAGGGTAATCCAATAGGCGGGGGTTACCAGGTGATCTTATAAATAGACATTCTTCCCTTCTTTCCCATCTATTTTTCTGCAATTTCTCCCCAGTGTTGTGTCTGAGTAGAGCGTTTCGTTCATTTCTTCTTTTGGGTGTTGTTCGCATTTGCCTCGTGTTCAAGGAGTTGTCAACTAGAAAAGTCTTTGGAAGGTACCGTCCCTTTTTACTTTTATTCTTGGGTTCTCTCACCTTCTTCCCCTGGCTTGTGTACTCTCCTTGCTAATGCTGCTCCTTCTCCATCCTCCGTCTCAGTAGTGTCTTCGTCTACCTTTTCTTTCTTGCTCTCACGAAGCTGGATCCTACTAGGGCTCCCTTGGGTTTCCATTTTGTTCACCTCTACTATTTTATTCACACACGGCGGTGTTTCCTGACCTGAACGCTTTATGGTTCGAATTATCCTTTTTGAATAGTGTCTTCACCCAAATCATAGAGGTGTTAGGCTCATCGGTTGATGTAGTGCATGCCCTCGATTGGATGAGTGACTCGTCTGATTCTTCCGATTCCATTATGCGAATCTAGTTAGAGAGGATTTGCTGGAATCGACCCAAACCATGGCCCCTGTTCGGTGGGGTTGATTTATTGACTTGGCCTATGCTGTCGAGAATATTCTTTCAACTCTGCCAAGGTTTAGATTAGAAGGTTTGCGTTGTACTTACCAAATTCTAGAGACAGTCAACCTGAGGGTCCCCTCTTTTGATGAGTGGGCCTGTTCTTGCATCTCGAATGAGGTCGCCTTTTTTTAGCAAGCTTTGGAGGCCGGTCTCCAGTTTCCCATCCCCTTATTTGTCCTTCAACTCCTCACTTACCTCCGCTTGGCCCTAAGGCAACTTATGCCCAATGGGTGGAGAATCGTGATCGCTTACATGGTATTATGGCCGGCATGCAGCGGTGGTCGGCAACATATCATCATTCTCGAGTTTCTCTACTGCTACAAAGCCATGGAGATGCACTCAGGGTGGTGGTATTTCACTGCCTGAGTGCCTGAGCATACATTGATCATTGGTCTTCCGACTTCCAACAGAGGATGAAAAAGAAGTTCTTCTTCCCATCTGGGGCCAAGCTAGAGTCCTTTCCATGGGAACCGCCCATTGATCGTGCTTGCATAGTTCCCAAGAAATAGGGAGGGCCACGTCGAGAAGCTAACCTTTAGTAGTTAGTCTGCATTGCTCATTTTTCATCCAGTCAGTCTAATTTCTGATCCTTCTCTTTTTTTTCTTTTTTTTATATAATGTTGGCCCAGCATCCGCTGTCTGAGGCCCAACTGTCAAGGTTGGATCAAGCCTTTGCATACTCGGTGCGGGACTACTCCTTGTTGATAAATCCTGAGTCACTGTCTTCCTATCTCTTTGGCCCTGAAATCCCTTCATCCAGGCCCTCAGTCGGTTAAGCATCTGGGTTGTCAACATTACCCGTAGGCACCTCAGTTAGTCAGGTACCTGGCTTGTCTCTCTCTTCGGTCGACCGTTCAAGTTGTTGCTCGGGTATCAGGTTATCTTATTTTCTCCTTCTCTCTGCTTTACTCTGCTTGATCATTTGCTTATTGCCATAGATATGTTGGTCGTACCATCAAAGTCTTCCCTAGCGAGGGTCGTTGCCAAGGCAACCCCTGAGAGCTCCCATAAGAAGCCAAACTTTTCTCACAACCATTCTGCTGAGAAAGGCGTGCCTAGCTCAGCTCCTCAAGTGGCCATCCCTTAAGTCAGAATGCCCACTTCGTCAGTCGCTGATCTAGAAGCAACATTGGAATCAGCCCCAACCTTTGATGAGTGCATCGAGGACTTACCCCAGTACATCCCCAAGGGGTCGGGCAGGGGGAAGGAGAAGCTTTCCCCTTCACTGCTTGCCAACGAGGAGGAGGTGGTTTCCCATCTTCAATCCATCATCTCTGACCAGGACATGCAAAGTCTCTGGCCCAACAACATGGACATACTAGCAAGGAGCGCCTTCTTTGCTCTTGGGAAGGTAAAAGTACTTTTCCCTTCTTTTCTTAATAGATTGGTTATTTCATTTCGTAATCCGTCACTGATCATCCTCGCTATAGGTGTTAACCAAGATGGCCATCCTCTCGAACCGCCAGCTTTAGACCGACATCTATATTAGGGACCTTTGGAGGAAGTTGACCGAGGTTAAAGCTGAACGGTTGGCATTAAGGGGTAGGCTGACGGAGACTAAGGATAAACTTAAGGGAAACGAGGCTACCTTGGGGGAAGTTCTGGGTCAACTTGATGAGGAGAAGGCCGGTGCAACTGTTATGCGTTCGTCCTTAGACAAGGTGAAGTCCGAGTGGGAGGTGGAGAAAAATAGGGCTGCCAATGAGGTCATGGCGGCATACAAGGAATCTAAGGCCTTTAATGATGACGCCATGGAATACTTCATCAGTGGCTTTGAGACTCTCCGTCGTAAGGCTCTGAGGATCTACCCGAGTCTTGACCTCTCCATGCTCAAGGCCGATGCAAAGTCGGAGTCTGGGGCGCCTGAGGAAGCTGGTGCTGAACAGAAAGACAACTCAGCTTCTTGAAGCTTAACCTTATCCTTTTTCATCTTTTTGTATGGACCGAGGGTCCTTCCTTTCTCTCCCTTTTTTGTATTTTCAGACATTACATAGAATACCTTTTTTCTTTTTAAAATAAATTGCATGTCAATAAGTAGTTTGTCTTGTCTTTGCACCTGTAAAGTGTCAATTCATTTGATTTAGTTGTAGACCATCATGGTAGGCAAAGGGGTCATGTTGCTCGACTTGTGAGATCGATCATAAACCATAGTAACAGACCGAGGGTTGCTTTACTTGGCTCTTCCGACTCGGGATTTCAATAGTAGGTTGTTGTAGATTAAGGGTTGCCTTTTCTGGACTTAGTCCACTTTTCTGACTACACTTGGGATAGTTTCTTTTTCTCACTCTACTCGGGATATTCCTTGTAGACCATTGTAGTAGACCGAGGGTCGTTTTACTGGACTTAGTCCATTTTTACGACTCCACTCTAATGTTAGTTGTAAACCGTTGTAGTAGACCGAGGGTCAATTTACTGGACTTAATCCATTTTTTTGACTCCACTCGAAACGTTAGTTGTAAACCGTTATAGTAGACTGAGGGTCATTTTATTGGACTTAGTCTATTTTTCTGACTCCACTCAGAACGTTAGTTGTAGACCATTTGTAGTAGACCGCTGTGTTACACAAGACAGTAGAAAAACTCCATTATCATGAATAAAAAATTACACTATTGATAATACCTTTTCAAGTGTTCCATGTTCCATGGTTGGTGCAGGCATTTTCCCTTCATGGATTTTAGGTAGTAAGTGCATTTTCAAGTGATCTGGGTGACTCTATAGGGTCCTTCCCAATTAGGTCCTAACTTGCCTTCTCCAGGGACCTGTGTAGCTATGCTCACTTTTTGGAGAATAAGTTCCCCACTCTGAAAACCCCTCAGGCATACACGGGTGTTATGATATTTCATCATACGCTGTTGATAGGCGACCATTCGAAGGGAGGCTTCATTTCTCTTCTCTTTCATCAAATCTAAGTTCAAGCACAACTCTTTCTCTACACACTCAGTTTGTGGTTTCTGAATCCTCAAGCTTGCCATCACGATCTCTATAGGGATTACGCAGCCAAAGGCCAAGGCATACAGGGTCTCCCCCGTGGGACTTCTTGGAGTAGTCTTATAGGCCCAGAGGACCCCCAACAACTCCTCCACCCACTATCCTTTTGATGCCTATAACCTGGTCTTGATTATCTTCAGTATGGTCCTGTTAGTGACTTCTACTTAACCATTGGCTTAAGGATGAGCTAGGGAAGAAAAATGGTTCTTGATCCCCAACTGAGAGCAAAGCTCACGGAAATGCTTGTTATCAAACTGCTTCCCGTTGTCAGTTATGATAACCTGTGGTATTCCGAATCAGCATATGATAGACTTCTAGAAGAAGTCATGTATGTTGTGTTTAGTTATTGTTGCCAATGCCTAGGCCTCGACCCACTTTATGAAATAGTCCACGGCCCCACCATAAATTTCCTTTACCTCGTTGCTAGGGGAAGAAGTCCCACAATGTCTATGCCCCACTGAGCGAAGGGCCATGGGCCCGTAATGGGTGCGAGCTCTTCTGCAGGCCATTTGGGGATACTACCAAATCTCTGACAGCTATCACAGCTTCGAACGAGAATCATCGAGTCATTCTGCATTGTTGACCAGTAGTATCTTGCTCTGACTAGCTTATGGACGATGGT
>JAOXJP010054456.1:0-15889 GCA_025762735.1 Platanus orientalis | reverse complement strand
AATCAAACCCTTCTAGAGAATTTCATCTAGAACTCTTAGAGGGTCCCACTTTGACTTGTTAACTCTTTAAAATTACTAAAATACACTTGTCAATAATGCCTTATTACACAAATACCCAAAAACAAAAAATTAAAATGACCCTCATGTCTTATACTCTAATAACTCATAAACTATTAAGTAAAATAATGAAATAACTCTAAAAGAGTTCATCATCTCCATGTGTTTATTCATGTGCCTTCTTGTGTGTCTTCATGTGTGGACCCCACCAAGGCCATATGTGGGCCGCACCTAGTTCTCATGTCCTCATCATTGTGTTTCTGCTAGCTTATCATCTTGGTGACAGCTATCAACTATTGATTTGTCTTCTCAGTTCTGGTAATTGTACTCATCTGGTTCCACAGACTTTGAACTCTCAGTGTAGAGTTGGAGACCATCCAGATTGGAGCAGCATTCATCCACCTCAAGCCTCAAATCATTGTGCTCCAAGTAAGGTCGGAAATTGTAGTTGTGTTCCTCTGTCTTCAGTCTCAAATCCTCATACTGGAAGCTCTTGATATGAGAAGTCATCTTTACTATCTCTTCGTCCACCTCAAAACCACAGCAATCCTTCAAAATCAGTTCCTCCAACTCTCTACAACCCTCCAATATTATGTTCAAATTCTCTCGGGACATAAAACCAGATGTCACATTCAAATATTTGAGCTTAGGAAGATAACTAACAATGGCTGATACTTCTTCATTGTCCATGCAACCAGTTTTCTTCAGTCCGGCAAAGTTTTTGCAATGAAGACTGATTTCTAGAAGGATTTCTTTGAAGTAAAACTGTCTTCCTTGAATCCATAGGCATTCAAGATCCTTCCATTTGGATACAAGTCCTGCAATGTGATTCTTCACTTCCTCATTCCAGAATTGTGTGACAACAATGCTGGGATTCTGCAACAGTACTAAAGGCAAACCAAGCATCTTCAAGGATGGGCATCTGCATGAATAAACATAATAGATACTTAAAAAGTAGTAAAGAACAAGGTAGGGTAATTAATAGTTTTGGGTTAAAAACTACGTGTAATAAAATCATTAATTTTTGGGTTTTGAATATCATTTGGAAGAACTTTGATTTCATTCATTCGGATCTCTTCCATTTTATCTATTTGTCGGAACAAAGAGAATGGGGAGGTTTTTTCTCATAAATCCCTCTTGTTCCTCTTTAGTCTCCTTCATTTCAAGTTTATGGTTGGAGTTATAGAGTCATCACAGGACGTTAATAAAAGAAAATATGAGGTCCATTTAAGATTTCAATAGATGACCTTTTTTCTATATGTGGACTGGAAGAGAGAGAGAGAGAATCATTACAGTGATCATGACTTCATCTTAGACGATGTACCCATGCATCTAAATAATATGCAAAACCAAAATAAAATGATCTCATTCCTCATGGTTTCTCAACATAGCCTAAATAAATTCCCAAAGTACATATCATCTAGTATTGACCCTACTATTTTATGTGTCTTAGTAGAAGATTGACAATTAGTAACAAAACCATGCATCTTGAATGCTACTTTATTACGATAAGTGAACTTCATTGTGGAATTCAGTAGCAATTAATTGGTTGATTTATCATTTGTCGGAAATTTTCTGATGTTGATTAATTGATCAAACAAAAAACTTAAAATGAACAATTTATTGCTAATAGAAATGTCATAAATGACAGGAAATGCAAGATTTTTTCACAAAAGATATCATTTCCTTTCTTTCTGTTCTTTATTTTATTCCATTTTGTTGTCATTTAAGGAAGAATGAAAATATTTTGTTCATTTGCCAATTTTTTGTTAAAGATAATGACAAAAGATGTTTTCTGAATGCAAATAATAAAGATAATGCAAGAAAGTGCATACAAATACAACATTGGTGCAGGTGTGAAGATGCTCCCCTACCTTGCTTTCTTTATAAGATAATAAAACAAATGAGATTTGCTATTGAAGGGAAAAAAAATGGATTTATTTTGGTGGACAGCTAGTGGCATGCATCATATAACAATAATGTTTATGAATGGTTAAAATTTTAGGAAAATGCTATGGAGCGATCGCCTTTTTTGGGTCCTTGCATTTGGAATCAGGCCAACTGTAGGACGATTCTATGGTTTTTTCATGTTGCCTTGAATCTAGAGGGCTGGATGGTTTCCTTAGCATTGCTAAAAGGACCTTTTATTTTCAAAAGTTGAAAAGAAACTTAATTATGCAAACTTACTCGTTTGACACATAAATCAAGCCATCTAACTGGCAAACAGTAGGAAGGAGTATCTCCACAACAGTTCTATGGCTGCGAGTGACTGCCAGTTTCAGGAATCCTTTGTAGGAGAATTTTTCAATACGGTAATTGAGGATGAATCTATCAACAAAAAGCCCAAAATTTAGTGAGACCAAGTCGAGAGCTTTCCAACACTTTGGATGGAGGGAGGCTTCGTACCATGACTTGCAAACAAAGGGCACTGTAACGAGCAGTTCTTGGATTCCCACTCTCTCAAATATACTCACCAAGCAATCCGTTTCCATCTCCTCCCATCTTTTCTCCATCTCCATTTCTCTCCCTCTCTCTCTCTCTCTGAGGAATGAAATTGTCATAGAGACTGTTGGTATTGTCACCCATTTTGTACTTACACTAAAAAATTAAACTGCCGTCCAGCATATACTATAGAGCCTCGCTGACCTCAGGTCCTCAACGTCTTAACTTACAAGTTACAAAGCAGCTTACAATTGGAGATTCATTATTTTAAGGCTCCAAGGGCAATCAACTAAACTAGCTTCCACCAAAATCAAAACTTCTAAGGAGTCTCCTTCCACCACGATTTTTGAAATCCTTGCTGAGAGATGGCCATTTGAAGTCCCATTAACAAGGCTTCACATTTAACTCTTTGGGGGGACGCAAGTATCTTCATTTATGATTTTTATAAACAATCAATAATTCTTCGCTGTCTCAAATGATTGCTCCTAAGTTTATATTGGAGTCCGATGATGTGACACCATCAAAATCCAATTTTAAAAAAGACAGATTTGGTGGGGTCCATTTTTCAATATTGTTTTATTCCCTTTCCCTGGATCAAGGTTTCATCGCTTCCAAATACCTAATGAGTTTGCAAGAAAGGTACAAGATTTTATTTAAATTAAAATCATCATTAAAGGCAATCTCATTTTTATCTTTCCAAAAACGCCCACATAGAATAACAATATTTTCAATGGTTTCGGGTTTTTATTTTTTGTTAGCAATCAGAAAAGTGACAAGATGACAGAGTAACAACACCCCAGTCATGGATCACGCTGTCCTTAAGACAATATCCGTTCCTACTCTGTTCTAGTTGAAAAAGTTAGAGACTGCAACAAGCTAGCAAATCCGCTTCCAAGATAAAATGAGTCAATTAATAAGTTGTGTTGTTGATTAGTGGTTTACAACACCTAAGATCAACCCTTAACATTTGAAGAAAAAAAACATTGTTTTGTGAATAAATAACAGAGAGTATACAAAGATGTTTTTGTATAAAATAGATAAAAGAGCGTAGAGGATTTGGTAGGACAACTTAGAGAGTGGCTAAAGTTGGAATGACATCAAGGCTGACATATCAGTACTAAAAAGTGGAAAAAAATCCCCCAAAAAAATGTATATAACTTTTTCAGCGCTGATGTGTCAGCCCTAATGTCATTCCAACTTTAACTACTCTCTAAGTTGTCATACCTAATCCTTTGGCAGAAAAGAGATGATGTTGAAGTGTTGGAAACAATGGTAGTACTTTTTTATTTATAGATTTAATATGACTGCATTTAACCAATGGTTGTGACTATTTCTATATTTTGTAAGGTTATTTTTTAGTGACTGTAGACACCTAAATCACTCCTTCATGTGACATCTTTTAATGAAGAGTTATGTCTCTTCATTAGTTAACTATGAATACAATCACAAATGTGTCAAGTGCCACATATGCAATAATTCGTATGTGAAGTGCAAAGTATGCCTAAAGCACCATTGCGGCAACGCCTACACATATGCATGTATGTTGTGCATAGTCTCCTCTTTTACTAAAGTGAAATATAATGAAAGTTCTTTACTTATCCCAAATAGTTGGGATAAGGCTGTTTATTGTTTTGTTGTTTTAAGCAATGTGGGACTAAACATGTTTCATCAAAACTTCTTATCTACTACAATTTGATTTTCATAAAGGTTTGGTTTTCCTCGTAATTTCAAATTCAAATGGGTTATGACAAAGAGAAATTTGTAAAGATTGGTTTTAAAATTGTTTTGAATAGTTTTGTAATAAGAAATATAAAGGGCATTTTTATAAAAGAAATTTCTGAAAAGTTTTTCCTAAACTTTAAAAAATTGAACAATCCCCCACTATTTTTAAAAGTTTGAAAAAAAATATAAAAAATACAATATAAAAAATACATTTCTAGGTAAATGGTAAATTATGCATAAATGAAGGTATCACCTGACTTAAATCTTCACTAAGTCCAAATGCATCAAAGTTTGTTTAGGTACATAGTAACCGTAGTTTTGAACTAAAGATCTCATTTTGATTAAACCAAATATATCAAATACATAATTTACCTAAATAGTATTCAAGCATCATTAGCATATTAATGACCTTGTATTATTATCATAATTAGTGAGTGCTCTAGTAGACAAGCCTGAGTTCTCATAGAAAGCAGACTCATTTCTGCACTTACGTAAGTGAGTCTATATGAAATGTATCTATATGCTTACATTTCTCTATAAGATATAGATCCATTAAGAGCATAAATACTCACCCTTCCTTATCCATACAGGCATGCATTAATTATAGATGGATTAGAGATATTGGTATCTCTTTATATAATGCATAGAGTTGATTTTTTATTTCCATTCCCCATTAAACCTGAGTACATTAACTTATTTTATAATCCCATTCCCGTAGATGAAATCCAGATCATATCTCTTGTAAAGCCCTTTGTAAAATGATTGCCTAAATTTTCTTTCTATTGAACATATTCTATTGTGATAACTCAATCTTTCATAAGTTATCTCACATTTAAATACCTTAGACTAATATGCTTTGTTTTCCATTTTATATACAATTGTACACTCTTAACAATGTAGTTTCATTGTCACAATGCAAAGACATGACATACATTGGTTTAGACCATAATGGTACCTAATGAAGTAATTTTTTTTTATCTATTATACCTCTTTGTCATCAACTAACAATGCAATAAACTATGTTTTTATAGTAGTTTGAGTTATAAAAGTTTTTTTCTTAGATTCCCAAGAGACTGCCGTGGTGTCACCTATGGTAAATATCCGTTCACTAGTTAAATCATCTGAACTAGACACCCTATTAGTATTTATATATATCCTTGAAATGCATCTGATTATCTTTAGTATCTTAAATTATAAATAGTTACTTTCTTTAAGTATCTAAATACTATATCAATAGCATTCTAATGCAAGAAATCAAGATTATGAGTAAATCTATTTTGTACACCAATAACATAAAATATATATGGTCTTGTACAATACATAGCATACGTAAAACTACCAATGCTATTAACATATTACAATTGATTTTTTTACCTTCTAACATTTTTTTGTAAGTTTTATACTATGTTCAAATGGTGTAGATACAGGTCTGTAATCAAAACGTTCAAATTTTCTAAGAATATTTCAATATAATGAGATTGTGTAACAACAATTTTATTACTATTTCTTATTAATTTAATTCCTAAAATGATATTTGTATTTCCCATATCTTCCATAAAAAAAAAGATAATAAATATCTTTTAGTATCAATATAATTATTTAAAGATATTTTTGTCAAAATTTTCATGCCATTATTTGGGTGCTTGTTTTAAACCATATAGTGACTTAATAATTTACATATTTTATATGTTTGATTAGTCATAACAAAATCCTCAAGTTATTTCATGTAAATTTTATTTAAATCAACGTTCATTTGATACACTACTAGATCATGAATTGTAGCTAATGTAACCAAAATTTTAATAGTAGTTATTCTAACTACCAAAACAAATGTATCAAAATAATTAACTCATTTTTGTCTAAATCATTTACCTACTAGTTTAGCTTAAAAATTTTCAATTGAGTCATTCATTCTTAATTTTCTTTTAAATATCTATGTATAACCTATTGGTTGACATCCCAAAGGTAAGTCAGTTAATTTATATATTTGATTTGTCATGATGGTATCCATTTCATCATTTATTGTTTTTTTCAAAATAAAATATCTCTAAAACTCATAGTTTCCTTAAATGTTTTAGGATATTCATCTATATCTAAAATTATTATAGATTTTGTAATATCATTTTTATCACCTTCAACTAATAAATAAAAATATTTACTTAAGTTTTAGGAGGTTTTTATTTTTCTTTTACTTCTTTTAGGTTCTAATTCTTCAACTTCTACTATTTTTTTTTCTTTTAAGAATTTTAGATGTGACAGGTATATATATTTATTTGTATGGAAATGTATTTTCAAAAAAATATCACATCTCGTCATTCTATAATAGAATTTTATCATTGTATCTCTTTATTCTAAGGTTAAAAATCGATATGCCTTACTATTATGGGCATATTCTATGAAGACACTTTTAATTGTTCTATCTTCTAATTTTTTTATTTTCGAATTTGATAGTTTTACTAATGTTCTATACCTCTACACTTTAAGATATTCAATATTTAATTTATGTTTCTTTCAAAGTTCATAAGATGTGGTATTTGTTTTTTATAGGGAATCATATTTAAAATATAACAAGATATAAGTAGAGATTTACTCCAATAATTAGAGGAAAAATTCAAATTTATTAGAACATTAATCATTTCTATAAAGGTTTGATTTTTTTCCTTTCCACTATTCTATTTTGTTAGGGTGTATGAGAATCTGATGTTTGATTCATGTATATCGAAATATATTAATTCTAATAAAGTATCTCTTACCTCTATGAATAATAAGTTCATTTAATTCACGTATATCGGAATATATCATTCCTAATATTTTCATGTTTCTTTCTACCTTATTTTACACAAATATCACATTTTTCCAAGTTATCATTTTGACATTTTGAAAGTAAACCTACTTTTATCATTTTATTTTCTATAGATGTATAATTTACATGTCCTAATCTAATATGCCATAAATTAAACAAATCAGTAATATAATCAGAAAAAAAATTCATTATTAATGTTAAACTTGAACATCCCACTAGGAGCATTTCCCATACCCACATATATTTTATTTTTCATCAAGGTAACCTTATCCGATTCGAAGATAATCTTGAAACTTTGTTTGACAAGCAAACTTGCCGACACTAGATTCCTTCAAATCTCGTGTCATATAAAACATTGTTTAAGGTAAGGTTCTTTCATGAGGTTATACTAATGTCTACTTTACCCAGTCCTAACTATTGGAAAAAATAATATAGAAATGGCTGCATAAACAAAGAAATAAATAAACAAAGAGATTTGCAATACACTAGTCTGAGGCACGTTAGAACGCTCTCTCTAAGTCGTTACTCGCCCCCACTATAAGTCAACAACAATGTTACAAGCATGGAAGACTCCAAGAGCACAATGAACATAGTGATACTATAATTAAGTGAATCAAGGTATTGTTTAGAGTCACTTCTCGAACACTAGTTATCTTCAAATATACTTCAAAAATCTCAAGTGACAAAATAGCTAAACAACTTTGAGAAGAGAGAAGGTTTTCAAGTGATCAAAACTGTGGGAAAAAATCTGAAGGCCATGAATGAATGAACATAATTCTTCATATGCATTAAGGGAAAAAATGTCCTTAAAAAAGACACTGTTTCTAAAAAAGTGCGTTAGGGGTAAATTTGTCCTAAAATCTAACGGTTCAAAATAAACAGTCAAGAAATTACACCATTTAATAAAAAGTTGTAGTAGGGGTGAAACTGTCCAAAAAAATTAATGATAAGAAAATAGTTATTTAATTAAACAACTGACCCGAGTTGTCTATTAAATAAATATTGGTTGAACCATATGTATATTAATGGTGCATGAAACAAGTGGTTAAACTTGGCCTTGTCTTTTTGGGCTCATCAGATTGGATTTGTACCCCCTACGCACAACATTTATGTGTGGGCCCTTACACACACACCACCCATTTTCCAACTTGGTGCAACCAAATTGGTCCACCTCGTGGGCATGTAAACACCCCCCTTGCATGTTTTCAAAGGCTATCAAGAGAGGCTTAATTAACTTATAAACCTCTTTCAGTTTTCTTTCCTTTCCAATGTGGGGTTAAACTTTTTCCTTTGAATAGTTCTTTTTTTTTCACACACAAAACCACACCCATATAAGAGAAAATACTTTTTATAACATTTTGTACCTATATTACTCTATTCAAATATTTAAAATACACAACAATAACACTTTAGTAGTTGACAAATTATTCATATAAAGTACATTTTCATCACCGGAACTTTGAAAAGACTTCAACATGTGCTTAACAAAAGTTACATGTTTGTTACTCCAAATCCAAGCCATCAATCACCACCATATTTACCTCCAAAACAATTTAGGGTTTTTTCACTTATATGAACTTGAGACTACTTTTCTTCTTATAAGGTTATTCTTCTCATTGTTTTTTCCTTTCTTTCAGATACGAAAAACAATTTTTCTTGAAATGTTCAACTTTTTTTGTAGTAGAAGCATATTTTCTTATTCTTGTACGTCTTCTCAAAACTTTGTTTGGAATTGATCTCATTCTTTATCTTCGACTGATGTAGTCTTTCTTTGATCACATTTGCCTTTGCAAGGTATTTTGGTTGATTTTCCTTCTTTTCATGTAATTGAAATTGTTCTTCTATTTGAAGTTTTTGAGTAAGTTCTTCTAAAGAAAATTTATTTTTCTATGTTTGAGATTCTTTTTGTGGTCCTGCCATGATGGAAGAAGTTTATTAATGATGAAACCAACAAAAATAAACTCATCTATTTTACTTCCTTCTATTTCTAGTTGTCCTGCTATATACTCTAACTCAAGAAATTGATCTAATATTGGTTTATTTTCTATCATAATAAATTTCAAAAATTGATTTGTTAGGAATTTTTCTTTCTTTCGACATATTGAAATTTGTACTTGAGTTATAGTGTTTTCCAAATTTCTTTGGCATTTTCAACAACTTCATAAACATTGAATAGAGCATCCGATAAAACATCTAGATTGTGTCCCTTACACAAGTATTTGTCAAGTTCCACTTTCTCCGTTGTCAGGTTTGAGCAAGGGTCTCCTATTCTTCTTCCACAGGTATTAGAGTTATCAATACATAAGCCACTCCAAAGAAGTATGCAGGAGAAGAGATTTTTGCTGCCAATGTTTGAAATTCAAACCGCCAATTTTTTTCCAATTTTCTAATATCAAACTTGAGGATATTGACTGAAGATTGGGCCATTGGTATTGATCTTGTCACAGACAATACTATCTTAAGATTGTTAGATAAATGTCAATGAGAGAAGTAACAAGATGATGGAATAACCCCCAAGCCATGAATCACACTATCCTTAAGACAATATTCGCCATCTATTTTGTTATTGTTGAAAAAGTGAGAAACTACAACGGGTCAACAAATCCATGTCGAGGATGAAATAGGCCTAACCAATAGGTTGTATTGTTGATTGGCGGTATACATCACTAAAGATAAACCCTTGAAACTTGATGAAAACACCTAGAAATGAACACTATTTTATGAACATAAATAACAAAGAGTAGATAGAATTTTTTTTTTTTAAGCAAAGGAGAGAGACAATTTTAAAGTGTTGGAACCAATGGTAGGACTCCTTTATTTATAGATTTCGTTTGGATGTATTTAGCCTATAGCTGTGACTGTTTCTATTTTTTTGTGTATGTAAACACACAAGGTACCCCTTCATGTGACCTCTTTTAATGAAGAGTTGTTTTTCTATACTATGATTATGACGTATAGAACTTCATACCTTTCTAAGAAGAGTTGTGTCTCTTCATTAATTAATTTTGAATACACCTGCACATGTGTCAAGCAGCACATGTTGCTCCATGCGTCACATCACACCTGCATCATACATCATGCACCACACACCACATACCCTGCATACAGTAGCATCATGCATCACACTTGCGATGATGTGTACATGCTAAATGAAAACTGCGCCTAAAGCACCATTGCGCCAACACCTACGTGCATGTGCATGTGCATGCATGATATATATATAATAAATTAATAAATTAAATTTTTATGGAGCTAAACTTAGTGAAGCTCAACTCAAGCTCGTTTAGCAAGTGAGTTCAAATCCAGGCTTAGGCTTGGCTTGTGAGCTTAAAATGAGGCTCAGGTTCAGCTCATGATGAGCCAAGATCCAAGCTGAGTCGAGTCAGCTCATTGCCACCCCTATTTACAATTCACCAAACAATGAATCATTGATTATGGGGCTGCTTTGCATCTGGGACACATTGTTACTCTCCTCTTGGAAAGGTTTTATTTAACTAGAAGATATTCCAAGGGAGAATGGTTTGGCTTGAGGGGCTAGGATTAGGATGGGAGTGCTAATTTCATAGTAAATTTGTTTTTTTTTTTTTTGTTGTAATGCCAAATTAGCCTATCACTTCGGGGGTGAGAATAAGTGCATTTTTTAAAACTCTTTTACCATCTCTTGAGGCAAAACACTTTCAATGAGGGACATATTCTATTGCCTTTAATCATTGTTTATTAGGTCTCTATCTTTGATTACGTTGTTGTCTTGAGGCTTGGGAAATGGCTGTTAAAACCTAGGACTAATGGGATCCAAGGAATATCCCTTATTTTAATCTTCTTGTCATCTTCAACTTCCCAGTGGATTTCTCGGCCTCATAAGATGTTCTTCCAAATCTAAGAACTATTACTTATGATTATTGCACCTAGAAGCCTTTGTTTGGGAAGTGAATGGACTTCAGGGTTTTCTCACTCATAGACTTGTCTGGATTTTTTAAGATCTTTCATGCATGATCAGCTATGAGAGCTAAGTTACAAGAAGATCTCTATTACTTTTGATTATTGCATCTAGATGCCTTTGTTTGGTAAGTGAATGGACTTCAGGGTTTTTACCTTGCATGTTCAGCTATGAGAGCTATGTTAAATGAAGATTTCTAAACCCAAGCCCTGTTTCCCCTTTTGGGTTCTTAAGCTCCTCCCATCTTATCCAGCTAATTTTTTACTTTACCATGTTTTTATTCCCTTCAATCTATCTGTACCGTTCATTGGAAACAGAAAACAGGCCATGGTATAAGAATAACAATTACGATCACCTTAAGGAAAATACTCATTTTGTAACCTAGCATCTGTCTTACGGATATGTAATTATTGGAATAATTGTTGGAGTCTCAAATGATAAATATGCAAGTATAATAACTTATATGCTGTTCTATATGTCCATGAATCTAGGAACTGAAAC
This sequence comes from Platanus orientalis, assembly GCA_025762735.1. NCBI lineage: Eukaryota > Viridiplantae > Streptophyta > Magnoliopsida > Proteales > Platanaceae > Platanus > Platanus orientalis. The sequence goes on along the minus strand of JAOXJP010054456.1, from coordinate 4,427 downwards.
CTTTATAAAACCTTTATCAAAGATTCATATCTTCCTCAGTGATATGTGGGACAAATTTTCTTTTCCTGTCTGCCAATGAAATTACCTTTTGACCCTTAGATTCTCTCAGAGATCCTGTCATCTATATAAGATAAGATGGATGTTTGATTCCTTCATACTCATGATGGGAGGCCAAGATAATTACTTGCGACTAGAGTTTGGTTTATCTTAAATGTCCTTATTCACATATTGTGCATGTTATATTGGATTGGGAATGCCAAATGTGCAGTTACTAAAATACCTTATCTACCTATATTGCGTTTCAAAATTACCTCTTGTGTATTGACAAACGAAAGGGTGTTCCACGTGGCAGTTGCTAGAGCTGATATGGCCAAGATAATTACTTGCCCACGTGGCCTCATTGATAAGAGTTATTAAAATGCTTTGTTCACTTCCTTGGATGGCCTATAAGCCCAATACCTATTCTTGAATTTGAGCACAAAACTCTGGGAAAATTTTGGGTCTGTGGCAACATGACTTGTACACCGGTTTGGAGTACAATTTTTAAGAAATATGTCTCCTGTATAGAAGATTGAGACCCACCTTTATATCGGTCCCAACCAAGAAAATGTCAAAGGATAAAAATTCGATTTGATTAGATGATCACTAATTTGTATTTTATACAATATTGCTCTTAGCAAGGAAAAAAATTCTTTTGACATAAAAAAAGAAAAGACCTGATCATGCTGACTTTTTGGCCTAGGCAACTTCTTAGGTTAGAATCATTCAGTGATGTGTCCCAATCCTCAATTATTAGATTGGTGTTCAGATATGAGACCTCAAACGGCATGTTAATGGCTAAAAACCCTATAATCCCAATCCTCATATCTAGGGGTGTCAATGAGACGAGTTTTGTCTAGTTCAGCTCAGGCTCGTTACACAAGGATTAGGCTCATGTTCATTGCTTATGCTGAACTTGAGGGCATAGCTTGGTTCAGCTTGGTTAGGCCCACTAAAAGGACACATTGTGTGTGTAGGACAGAAAAAGGTTAATAAAAAAGAGCAAAGAGGATTGGGAGCAAGCACATCAGTGCTGAAAAGTGATGTGTCCCCTCCAAAAAGTGTAAATCACTTTCCGGCAGTTTTTGGGGGCAGAGGTTAGCGGTTTTTAGGGGAGCGGTCACAAACCTACCTAAAAAAAGGGGATCGGTTTATGAACACTTCCCTTAACAAACGCTCATCACTGCTCCTTGTCAGGGGCAAACACATCAGCGTTGAAAAGTGATTTTCACTTTTTTGGGGGGCACATATTCACTTTTCGGAGCTGATGTGCCCTCGGCTTGACAAAAAGCAGTGGCTAGCATTCGTTAAGGTGAGCATTTTTTATCCATTCACCAAAAAAGAGGCGTCTACAAAGAGGTATCAAATCCAAAACACATCATGTGTCAGTTTTTGTTGCACATCATGGATGAATGCTCTCAAAAGTTTCAATTGATCTTACCACAAAAAAAAAGTGGATAAAATGATTCTTGATGATTTTGAATCATCTCTAGTCTGAATGGACAGGTATCACTCTATTACCAATCAGTCCATGACATGTGGCCTGACAAAGGGTGTTTGAGTCAATACACATAGCTCAGAGTAGGGGTATTGTAAATACACAATGAATAAGTAGTTGTATATTTATTAATGGGAATGGCTATTTACACCTATCAAATTTTTTAGTCTCCCTCATTTTTAATTTTTTTCCCTTTTATTCCCCTACCTTACCTAAAATACCCCCTCCCTCTCTCAAACCTCTACCCCTTCTTCCTCTCCGACACCGGCAACGGCGGCAGCGGCCTTGATGGCGGCAACCCACTTCCTTCCTCTCTCTCTCTCTCTCTTCCTCTTTCTTTCTCTCCCTCTCCGCACCCTCTCCTCTCTCCCTCTCCCTCTACCTCTCCTTTATTATTATTTTTTTTTCTACTCCTTCAAGAAAAATATGAAGCAGGAGACCCTGAAGTTGGCCTCCTTAGAGATCCTTCAGGAAAATTTGATTACTATGTGCTTTATCCAAAGAAGAAAACACTTTTCAATGGTGCTTTGCCACCAGATGATTGGGGCACAAAACCTCCTTTTCCTAAACCAAAGCCCCCTTCATCCAAATTACAGCCCTACTACCAGAAGGCTTTGTCCTTGTTACAGAAACCTTTTCCTCAACCTTGCAAACCCGTTTCATCCTCTCCAATAGAATGCTTTATGTTCCAACCAGGAACGTCCTAGTACCAAGAACAATTTCCCCCTTTGGAAGATTTTGATCATCCATAGCAAAGGGTCAGACATCAATAGAAAATAAAAACTCCTTCTGTCAAGAATGCTGATGGTACCAGCAGACAAGTCTCACCTGCAGAAGCAGCCTTGAATTGACAAGCAGAAAATGCAGTGGCCCAGAATCAAGTGATGAAAAAAATTCTAAAAGGTTAAGAAGAAATGTCGCAAAAAGTTGATAGAAAATTGGCTACAATAGAAGACCTTATTGTGGAACTCAAACAAAGGATCCAAAAGCTAGAAAGAGAACTGTATACAATAGCCACTACTGTCAAAGAATTTTCAGTAGCATCACAGCAGATTGCTTCCAAGGAAGCAAAGTAGCGTCATCTTCAAAATCAGTTAAGATCATTAGAAGGATCATCATCCACACAGTCACCAAACCTCATCACTTCACCGGTAACCTCTTCATTATCTCCTTACAAACCACCACCAGAATCTCCATTCATAGCTCCTAGACACACCATGCAACCTATCTATGTAGCTCCACCATCTGAATCATATCTTTCCAATCTCCCTTCTTATATGCAACCATTATCACCACCAGAATACCGTCCTCAAAAAGCTGAGCAACCCATCCTGCTAAACCAACACTTGTATGATATGTTTTCCAAACAATATCATCATGTGATCAAACCAAGATATGCTGAGCCAGAACCTGAACCCATCAAACCCAAGCAAAAACCCAAGAACCCGATTGACCCACCAAACCCTACTGTAGGAGCATCATCTAAACCAGATCTGTTCATAATCGACCCTGTAGATAAACCCAATCCAATTTCCTCCTTTCTAAAAACTCTCACCTTGTCACCCTCCTTACCAGTAATAAATCCCATTGAAAGCATTGAATCTTCTAAAGATTCTGAATCAGATTCCTCTTTGGAACTGATGATGAATGAGCCCATGCAAACAGAACCAAGGGTAGAAGACCCACCTGAACCCCCTCCAAACATCAACCTAACCTAACCAAGAAGAGTCTTCCAAGATACCACAGATCTAAAAACCCTTTTTTCAATTGATGACGTTCCTCCATCCAGATGGAGAGATCAGTTCCTTCAGATGATTGTCTGGATCGATGCAGAAATGAAAATTTCAGAGGCCCAGCTTTGCCCGACGTTGGTTAAGTTCACATCTTGACTGACAGGCAGACTCCGAGAATGGTAGATTAACCTAGAAGAATATCGCCAGTTGCAAGTTCTCCAATCCCCCACAATTGAAAGTTTTGTCCTTATTCTCCATACAGAATTCTTAGGAGCAGTATCACATCAAATAACAACTGCTAGAGAAGAATTCCTAAAGATGAAGTGTTGTTCTTACAAGAAAAAAGACTTGGAGAAGCATTACAATGGGATGTCTAAAAGATATTATATTTTAGGAGGAATGGACGATCCAAATTTGAAACAAGCGTTCCTAAATTCCCTCCCAGAGCCTCTTGGAGATGAAGCTCTCAAGCTAATTGAAACCAAAGGAATGAGCCTTCAAGGTTCATCATTAGGAGAAATCTACTAGACGACTTTGCTAGCATTAGAAAAATTGTGCAACCAGAAGAAGTTCCTACGTTGCACAATTAAAGAGATAAACAAGAAACTTGGCAATGTCTGTGACCGACCAGATCTATGCATCAAATGCAAAGATAAAAAGTCATATGAGGCAGGGAAAAAGAAGAAGCATTGGAAGAAAAACTTCTCTAAGAAAGACGGCCACCAAAAATTCAAGAAGAAGAAATGGAAATTCCTCAAAAAGAAACAATTTCGAGGAAAATCGAGTACAAGATGTTTTGTCTGCAACAAGAAAGGCCACTATGCAAAAAACTGCCCAAAGCAAAAGAAGAAAGAGCAGTTTTTTCAACAGCTATCACAACATACAGACGTCTCTGATCTTTCTGATGTGGAATCAGTCTATTCCTTCTTAGAAGAACAGAGCTCTCAGTCACTGTTTGCCATTCACCTCACAGAAAGCGAAACTGACTATTCATCCAGCTCAGAAGATGAGCAGTCTGCAACTTTTGGAATTAACAGAATCTATGCCTTTGACCGAGCCATCTTCACCTCTCAACCTGTCCCTGCAGCACCTATCTCCCTTTGCCTCTCCAAATTTTCCAAACCATTCACTACCATAGCCTTCTTTGATACAGGCGC
>JAOXJP010054445.1:0-15889 GCA_025762735.1 Platanus orientalis | reverse complement strand
TATATATATAGAGAGAGAGAGAGAGAGAGAGAGAGAGAGAGAGCTGAGCCTAGTGCAGCTCGGTTCAGCTAAACAAGCTCAATTGGAGGCTCGGGCTTGGTTCATAATGAGTTGAGCTCTGAACTCTGATTGCCCTAGTAAAGATGGGAAAAATCATAAACAAGGAGAGGTTTGTGGTTGCATTTTTTTTTTTTTTTTTAAATACAAGAAAAAGTTAAACCAGATTTAGCCAATAATTGAAAATAAAATAAAATGAAGGAAAAAAATAAGAACCAAAATTGAATGTGTTAGGGTTGTGCACAGAGACAGGACAGCTGGAGCCTAGTTTGGGCTAACCTGATCCAATCCAAAATGGATTGGCCAAAGACCTAAGACTCGTGACTAAAAAATTACTTATATAGGTTATCTCTTTATTTATTTATTTAAAATTTTTGGTTTTATCATTTATGTTATTATGTATGGGTTATTAATATGTTTTGGGCCGGCTCAAGGCTAATAAATTTAAATTGGGCTGTGTTCAAGCATTGATGCTTCAGTTTTGACCAAGGCCCAAGTCTGGCCCAAGTGCAAAATATATAATAATAGACTCTGCCCAAATGATCAGCTGCAGCAATATATACCTTTATCCCAGAAAACTCAATCATGAACCGGAGTCAGCAAAAGTAAAGATTCAAAAAGATAAATCCTATATTGGTGAGATCAGAAATTAATCACCATTGAAAGGGGAAGAGCGAGGAGACAAAGAGTCCCCACAATACCTAGTTTTACCTAGCGGAAGAGAAGAGACGAAGAGTCTAGGAGAGAGAGAGGAATGACCTGTAAAGCCAAAGGTCTTAGAAGGGGAAAAGACACTGGGAGAAACCTTAGAAGAGTCTGGAGAAGAGAGAACACGGGAAAAAAACGTTAAAAAGGACTGAAAAAAAAAATTAAAAGAAATAACAACGAACTGCCATTTTTTACTTTATGTATATATATATTCGTGACCCCAGTAAAAAGATAAAATGCCCCTTATAAGATCGAGGGTGGATTGTATCTGTTTCTCTTAACTCATGCTCCTCTCTGCCCCATGTCAGGGAGTGGGCACATCAGCACTGACAAGTGATTTTCACTTTTTGGAGGGTTGCATTTCACTGATGTGCCTGCTCTCGGACACGGGGCAGAGAGAAGCATAAGATAAGAGGAGTGGAAACAATCCACTGTGTATAACATCATCACATTATCATACCTAAGGCTTTGGATAAGGATACATTTTTGTAGTTTTAAAATTATACTTTTGTGTTAAAAAATGGTATGCTTCATAATACCCATCATTTGGGTCCCTATAAAGGCGACTGATTTGTACACCCTATAATTAATATAAAGGGGTGCCCATTAATTACTATTCTCTCAGAGCTACATTATTGTACCGAGTTGACTTATGAAAAGAAAGGGAAAAAAAAAAACACTAAGGCCCTTGAATCGTATAGAAAGAAAATCCCACAAGATACAGAAAGAAAAGAATCATGAGAAAACCAAATTTTAATGGCAACTAGACTGCTTAAAAATGATTTTTTGAGAAAATTTTGCCGTGAGAAAACCTTTTCATGGCAACCAGACAAGGCCTAATGGAATGCAATATGTATTACATGCCATCATAGAATCTTAGAAGTGGGCTTACCCAATGGTGAAATAGTATAGCATTCAATTCATAACATGGTCATGGATCATAGCCCAATGTACAATAAGTCCATACGATGTTAGGGGCAGTTCTCCTGGTAAGATTATTTTGTTAACTACAAATAGGTACTTTGCCAATACCCCAATGCTCAGGTGGAAGAGGTACCATCTTTTACTTTCCATGAGGAAGGACCAGGGATCAAATCCACATATGTGCAACAAAATTGTCGCCTGCCTCTTCCTTCGCTGTACGGGTCCGATGATTGCACCTATGTAGGGCTGTCCAATTATGTAAAGTCTTGTGATCCCAAGTGGCAGATCAACAAAAAACAAAGGGTACTTTATCCTTCATTATCCATGTATGTGGTTTATGATCTGAAAACAATAATAATAATGATAAGATAACCAGCACTTCGATGAGCTTGATCTCATCCTAGGATGGGTGAGATCGAAACTTAACTATCAGATCCCAACCCCTCCAGATTTGTGCCAAAAGGGGATTCATCCAATATAAGAGTGGGTACAGCCGAGAATGGATCCTAAGTCAAGATCCTAGTACTGTTCTAGAGGTGGAAAAGACTAAAACATCTCAAGAGTACTTTCAAAAATAAACTATGTGTTTGTTACAGAGGATCAACCATTATATTTATAAAAATACCCGGTAGTTTCTTTTTTCCTGCATTCATATTAATTGATATATTAGGGCCGTGTTTGGCAGCCACTTGTAATGTAATCATTTCATTTCAAATTTCCAAGGCATTTGTAGCCACAAGGTGCTGGTTCATAATGAACTTATTCAGATTTATACTTGATGACATATATCTTTTTTTTTTTTTTTGAATAAAGTTCATTTCATTTTATGAAAAACCTAAGATGACCTCATTTCTAATTTTAGTGAACAAATCAGTATAAATCTGAATGAATTCATTATGAACCAACACCTTATATCTACAAATGGCTTGGAAATTTGAAATGAAATTATTACATTACAGGTGGCTGTCAAACAGGCCCTAAAGGTACCAATGAGAGTTGGCTTGGTGTCCGGCTAACTACTGACGCCAACAGCAAATACCCAAGCTGAACAAACCAAAATTAATTCAGCTTAGGATATAGCCCACCATTGCAACCCTTTGCATCCTCTTGGATCAATTAACCGGGTCCGTCATCATGAACCCACCTTTGCCACCTTTTGCATCATCCTTTGGGTCCAGATTGAATTGACACGATAAATAGCCTGCCTTAGCCCAATCCAGTGCAAACAGTAAAACTGATATACAGCATAACAAGAATCCAGACCCCAAATTTCACAAGAAAATGTGGTGAAATGGAAAAGGTAGACCAAACCAGATAGTGATGTCAATAGCTATTTTTGGAAATTAGAGAACCAAAGTTTATATGGTGAATGAAAGATCCAGAACGATACAGGACAATGGGTTGTTAATCAGTGTCTTTGAGCACTGCTTGGACTTACACTTCAACTATTAAAAATATAGAAACAGAAGACTTATATGCCAGATTTTAAATGTGAAAGCCAGTAGTCATCTTTCCCATATCGCAGTTTGTGCTTACAATTCCTCTTCATGGCCCTGTGCAATGGCTTCCGAATTGCCTCTTGAAGCCTTCTCCGTCTTGTCTCTTTTTCTTATGATTCATCCTCCATAGTTCTCTACACAAGCACAGGCAAACTATGACTCGTTGTCCTCTGGACTTCAACCATAAGAATATCAACTCACCCTTTAAAACAAAAATGAAATAATAAAGGAAAAATATTTGAAAAGACAAGAACTAATTCCACAAAAAGAGATTCAGTGCTCATCTACTTTTGATCACCTCCATCAAGATCTACCAGCATCCATTGTACACTACTTTTGCTTGCACCGAAGCTCGTCTAAATTGAAGCAATTCTTTCAACAGCGTCAATTCTTGGTCAACCCCCTTTGTTGGTGTAATATTCATTGTCTCAAGTGTGGGTGAATTAGCAAGTATGCATTTAATTAGTTCCAATTCAAATTCCAGAGCCCCAAAATATTCAATATTTACAACTCGAAGTTGATTGAAGGTGAAATCCAACTCATTTTGTGCCTTCTGTAAGTTCAAAACAGGATCAAAAGCAGATTCTTTACCATGCCAGACCTGGAATATTGAAAAGAAAAGTGAATACAAATAAGAATGACAGAATCACTTCAAAAAGTGATTGTGTTCCAAGTGACTCACCAATATCTTAAGTTCTTGCAAATTAGGAGAGCTTTTAAACAAGAAAGCAGCAACTAAAATCTCACTCATATCCTCAACGTTTAACGGGAAAGTAAGAGTCCTTAAATTATCATAAATAGTAGGAATCATCCCTGGTACATCGCCACTAGCTAAGAACTGGGATAGGATGCAGACAAAAACAGAAAAAGTAAAAAAGTGAGTTAATCGCCTTTTTTTTTCTAAAAAAGTAAGTTAATTTCTGAACAAATGTGATGACCAGAGGGTACCTGTAGAAACCAATTTCGAATAACCAGCCTCTCAATACTGGGTGAAGAGCCAAGAAACTTGATCAAATTGCAACTTTTAGCTTGCTCAGGATGTTCAACATCTTTTACACTTGCCAACAACTCAATGGTGGCAAATGCTAGATGAGTGGCATTTTCAAGACAGATATCAATGAATTTACCAGAAATTTGTAAGCTTTTGAGATTTGGAATGCGGAGCTTAAGATGAGTAGGGCCATCACATTCAATCAATGTCAACCTCTCAAGTAGTTGACAGCAAGAAATAAAATGTTCAAATGTTGCATTAGCAAAGGTAACTTTTTGTAGTTCCAGGCTTGTGAGAGAAGTAAAGCTTTGGAATGTCGCAGGTGGTTTTATAATGCTGTGAACCAGCTTCAGATGACTCAATTGTTGACAGTAGAATAAACATGAAGGTACTTGATAACGCTCAGATTTTGAAATTTCTAATGTAAATTCCTTGATATCATTCCATGAGAGGTAAAGTATCCATCGGTCTATATCCAAACAGGTCTGCAATTGCGCGATAGAGATCCTGAACTTGTGAATTGGGCCCTTATGAAGTAAGAGAACTTGATCGACAATATTCACAAGCTTAGAATGAGAAAGTGAATTGGGAGTATGAGGTAGGCATTCATCATTGAATGTGAGATGTGGAATGGTAGCCCATTTATACCTCCATTTGCTTGAAAGGATACTTGTCCTCACTGCATCCCTTACCGATAAACGCACGAGGATGTTTTTTAAAATATCTTCTGGCAGACCACTGATTATATCTACAGTTGAATCAGAAACCATTTCTAGCCTGCAGTGATAATATGACTAGTTATTTTTCTGCTAAGGAAATCCAAATATCTTACACAAATGAAGCAATGATCCTACTCCAAAACAACCTATAGATATCATAGTCCCATGTTTTTAAACATTGGCAGGTAAATTTAGAGTCCAACTCCCATCTCGAAAGTCTCACAAAAAAAGTAGAGAAAGGGGCTTCTCTTTATTAACTATACTAAGTGAACTTATGTGCTATACTGCTATACCAACAGATGAAATGAATGAATTTATTAAAACCCAAGCCGGACTTCAACAAGGTAAGGAACCTAGCCAAGGTTATGAGTTAAACTGGCAGGTAAACCGGGGAAATAAATGAATTAATTCCTATACACACAAAAAAAGGACAGTCCCAGTGCATGAGGCTCCCGCCACTGTGGGGTCGGGGGGGGGGGTCAGATGTAATTCCTATACATAGATTAATAAAAATTACAAATGACGGACAAAAGGAAAAAAAATATTCATCTGTCAATTAAAATTTTATTCTCTCTCCTCAGCTTTAATCTTTTTATAGAGAAAATGTTCTGTCCCAAAATTCACCGTTAATTTTTATTGTGAGTACCCCAAAATAGCAACACCTGCTTGGACTAGTCATTAGCTTATATGTGGTTTGAATAGATGGTGATAAAGACATCTTGTCCTGTGGCAAGTACGGTATGACATACCAGCATAGGAGGAGAGTTCCGTTGAGTTTTTATATGGACTAGAGCACATTTAGAGTTTATGGTTGTGGGGCCACATGCGGACATCTATAGTTGGATGACATGTGGACATTTTATTTTATATTTTCTTTTCTTTTTATAGCTTTTTATGCATTTTTTCAGTTTATAGACCTATTTTGGTGTCTAGTAGATATTAGGGATATATTAGATATATGTTTTTTTAATAAAGGGTATATTTGGAAGTATCATAAAAACACCTCCAAAGAGGTTTTGGTTGACCACCAAGAGGGGGAATTACGTTTTTAGTTACTTCCTATTTGTTTAGACTTCTATTTTGTAAACAAGAAGGGTTAAAACCCTATTTTCTAATTTATAAATAAAAGGAAAGAGACCTATGGTCGACAACTCCCTGAATATTGAAAAGTTTTGGTTGTTCTTCTCTTTCAAAAGGCTACACGATTTGGCATCTTCAAGCTTTCAAGCTTTGGGTGAAGCTTGACTTTAGGTTGGTGATTTCCTTAAACCCTCTTATCTTCTTCACTTTTTACCTTCTTTCTTTGTTTTTTAGGTTTTTTTGATTCCCAATTTACTACTAATCCCAAATCCATCAATATACACCTTCTTACATCTCCATAGGCATCTCTTTCACTCATAACTTCCTCCATACCTAGCTGAACATACATACCCATCTTTCCTTGGTATTATTTGATAACCAAACACATAACCCTTCCCATATCACTCGGCTATCCTAATAAAACCCAGAAATTATTTGAAATTTCATTAGAGAAACTCATATCCTTGCTACCATAAATTTCCAGTACCTATCTTTGGGGTTTTATTGCAATAGTACCCTTTATTTGATTCTCCTATACCCTGCGGTTGCATAAAAAACCCTTTTCCTTGGAATTTGGTACGAGGAGATGCAAGAAACCATGAAGAAACACCAACAGCTAGGTCTGTTTTATAAATGGGTTTGAGCTTATTTTGAAATCTGATCATTCACAACCATAATTTGCATTCAGCCAACCACACTCTCACTGTTGGATTTATACTAAACCCTGGATACTTTTCTATGCTGAGGTCTTTAATAATCAACCATTTTATATGAGTACTAGAAGCTTGCACAGAATTTTGATTACTAAGTGTTTGATAAAATTCCCTAGTGAAGATTGAGTTGCTTATACTAGTGTTGATTGTTGTGAGTGATGAATCTTATGGAGCTGAAGATTAAATCTACATTCTACTTGCTATTGGGCATTGTATCAGATGCGTTGCTGTGAATACCATTTATTTTATATGATTCTACTGCTGGTTTTGACTGATTGAAGGCATTTTTGAAGATCTGTGCTAGTGCTATACTGAGATTTAGTGAGTAGCATTGATTCTTTGAAGTTGTTCTATGACTTGTGCTGCATCAAAGGTGTTTTCTACACGTTTTACTTCCATTAGTAACTACTGCTCAGATTTATTTTTAACTGAATAAACTTTTAGTGGGTTCTTACCCATAATTTTTCATAAAACACTTGCTACTAGCATCTCCCACTTGTTACCCATCACATTTTGCGTCCCTTGGGACTTATCTCCATTAATTTGCTACCCACCTAACAACCTATACTTGCTGCCCAGTTTTTTCACAACCTTTATTAGACTTTGTTCTTGCTTTTATTGAAGGTTTCAGACACTGTTTTGTTAGTTAATTCCAAGTCATAAGTAGTTAATAATTTAAGTATTAGGTACTTGTTTTTTTTTTTTTTTTCATTAATTTATATGCTCTAACTTGTTAGATTGAGTTTATTCATTACTTAGTTTCCTTCTTTATTACTTTCAATTACTTGATAAGAATAGGAATCTTATTTCTAGTTAGATTTGCTTAAATTAATTTACTTGTGGATCTCTATGCATTTTACTTTGTTCATGCATGCTACATCAGATGGTTAGTGTCATTTAATCAAGCTGACTTGTAGGCTAAAAAATCTTCTACGGTGGTTTGTGCTTAATGACTGAATGGTTCAATGTTAAGACCTCGCAATACAAAACTCAAACATTCTCAGTAAGGGGAGAAATCCTTGTTAACATTAATGCAATAGGTGCAAGGGTATTTTTTTCCCCGCACCCAAATATATAATATATAAGGGAAGAGGCGTTGTTTTCTCCTTTACAACTCCTCCTCCCTCCTCTTCTTCGACTAATTTTTCTTTCTTTCTCTCTTCTCTTGTTTATTCTCTTGATTATTTTACCGTAATTTGTTATGTTCTTGCATTCTAACATGGTATTTGAGCAGATCTCTTCCCAAAGTTTCTAGATTTGGTATTTTCTTCGGATTTGGGCTTTTTCTTCTTAGGGTTTCGAGGAAACCTAGATTCGCCGAGATAGATTGTGACCGATTGGTTGGAGAATATCTGAAGCATCCTCTCTTGTGCACCACTCACTCATGGTTGAGTGTTGGTGTTGTGTGCAATTGTGTAAATGTATATCTCTTTTTTCTTAATTGATAAAAAGAAATACATCATATGTGCTATTTTTTTTTCTTGGGCGTGAATCCTTGTTTTAAGAGGTTGTTATGTGACGAGTATACCGTGATGTTTTTTCTATGCCTAGCATCTGTAGTGAATGCCTTTGATTAATAGTTCCCTGTGTGATGGATATGATGTGCTGATTATTTTTTTGGGTGCCAAGTTGACGTGGTGTATTCCTATTAAGTTAGACTTGGATACTGAAAAAAAAAAAAAAAAGCGTTGATTCTTGTTGTAGGCAATCAGATCTGAAGTTGTTGGGATCTTATTAGTCCGTGGATAACTATGTGGTTGCTTTTTTTTTATATAGATACCAAAGTATCTCTTATGCAAGTCTTGATTAAGGAACACTATGGCATCATCTAATGATGAGAAGGGATCTGAAAAAAGTCTCACTCACTCAATCTTCTGAAAATGTTAATCTACAAATTACAAGTATTAAATTGAATGGAACGGATTATTTATTATGGGCGTAGGCAGTAAAGGTTTTTCTTGATGCTCGGAAGAAACTGAAGTTTATAACTGGAGATCCACCCTAAAAAACTAGTGAGAGTTATGAGGATTGGTGATAGGATAACTATCTTGTAATGACTTAGCTGTGGAATAGTATGGATCCACAAATAAGTGCAAATGTGATGTTCTTAGTTACTACTATGCAAATCTGAACCGCACTTCAGGAGATGTACTCTATGGATAAGAATATATCCAAAAGCTATCAGTTATATGAAAACATTTCATATTGCAACCAAGGTTCAATATCTCATTTTCGCGACTTGTATCACACCTCCAAAAGATGGAGACATCTAGTGTCTCGCAGAGAGATGGCATCCGAAACCGAGAAACGGTAAGAAACAGATCAAATGAATGAATTTTGATTTGAAACTTCAGGATTTGATAGAATAATCAGTAATTCACACTAAGGAATCATTAAATATAGGAAACAACTATTTATGATGGTTAGGAGAACCATCACCCTTATGACATACATTGTCGCCTATAGAATCTATGGAAACACTATGTAAGCCTTAGAATTTTTTAATGTAATTTTAGAAAATGTTATAATAAACATTATTAAGAACTTATAAATCATTGTACTTCATTACACACTTGAGTATCAATAGTTGGGAATCGGTACCCTCGTAACACTCGTTATCGGGCATGTACAGAATTTAAAGTGTTAAGAGGTTGATAAATAATAAATAATACTACACATTACAAAATAAAGTTATAAATCTATATCCATAAAACATAATCAATGATACAAATGTATAACTAAAACAATAATGTCATTCTCATTCTTATTTTTTTGCATTTTTTGGAATTTTTTAATTATTAAATAAATACAAAATTTCAGAAATCTACCAAAATGACATATTATGTGCAAAATGGTATATTGTATTCCATATTAAAAAAAATAGACCAAACAATGTTCATTTCATATAATTTTTTTGAATCTTCTTTAATTTTTTAATTTTTTCAAAAAAATAAATAAATAAATATTTTTTTCAGAAATTTTTTTCCATGAATGTGTAGATCTATCACAAATGTATAGCATATAACAAATTTACGAAGATTAGAGAAGAAATAGAGAAATCACCGAAGTTTTTTCTGAAATTTGAGGTTTCGAGTTCAATCATTCGCTCCGGCTCAAATCTAGCTTCTCAAACAAAATGGACTCAAGTGGAGTCTCAAATTTATCTTATAGAAACTAAATCTAGTAAGAATCCGCAAAAAAAAAGGGGTATTGGTGTTTTTTGATATGTGCGTTACGGGTGTTCTTCCGCTATAAGATGCGAGATGCAAGACAGGCTGTCTCGCATCTCTCTTCATTCTGAAGGCAAAAATGGTCCAAAAAGTCCCACGTATCGCGAGACAGGTGCGAGATAAACAAGACATCTCGCGAGACGTGGGATTTTTCCTGCTATTTCGAATAGATGTATAGTATCATGTCGTGACCTTGCAATATCGAGACGTCTCGTGTGAGACAACTAATCTCACACAAAATTTTGAACCATTGTTGCAACAAGGTGACAAATCTATTAGTGAGTACTATAGTACTCTTCGTGGCATGTCAAAAGAACTAAACATGTATCAGCCTATTACTAGTGACATTGAGCAACTCAAAAAGTAATGTGAAGAGTTCCAAGTTACCAAATTTTTGTTTGGCTTGAATCTCAATCTCCAAAATATTAGAGATCAAATACTGGCTGGTAACAATGTTCCATCTTTAAAAAATGTAAAAGCTAGAGTTTTACATGCTACACTTTGTACCTCATCAGTTGTATTTGGGCACCCAAGCAATACAAATTCAACTCTTGTTTCTATGGTTGGGTGTGGTAGAGGAAATCTTAATGGCGGTCGAGGCTAAGGTGTGAGTGGTGCCCAAGGACGAAGTCCGAATGTACCTCATAAATGCAATCACTATTGAAAAACCAACCATATCTCAGAGAAGTATTAAGATAACTTTGGAAAGCCTACTTGGGCCAATGTCATGACTACTAATGATTCTCCTATAGGAAATTCATTAGAGGAAAGTCAATAAAAGAAGCTCCAAGTGCCTCTTTTGGACACATCACTCTCTCTCGGGAAGAATATAATGCATTACTATAGCGTGTTCAAACTTAGAGTCTCACTTTTGGCCAAACAACATCTACTACTATATTAGCCCACTCGCACACTACTTACCTTGCTGCTCAGGGATCATCTTGTGTCATAGACTCAGGAGCACCTAAACACATGACCAGTATGTCCTCACAATTAGTTTCCTTTGATGCTTCTGCCTTTAAATCAACTGTTGTGCTTGCAAATGGATCTACACGCTCCATAAGTAGTTGTGGAAATGTCCATTTGACCCCTTCTTTATCACTTTCATTTGTTCTATATGTACCCAAATTTCCTTCTGATCTATAGTCTATTATCAAGTTAGCTAAGTCCTTAAACCATGCAGTAACTTTTTATCCTTCTTCATGTATCTTTTAGAACCTCAAAATGAGGAAGATGATTGGTGGGGAGCATGAAGCTATTGGACTTTATTACCTGGATGGGGATCCAAGAGATGGTGGTGCACCTGTGCTCAGTTCTAGTGTCTCTCCTCTTCAATGGCATAGTCACTCGAGTCATCCACTCGTTCAAAAATTGAAGCAGAGTATTCCATCCTTATAGTTTGTGTCTAGTTTAGAGTGTAAGGCTTATCAATTAGGCAAGCATCACCATGTTTCTTTTCCCAATCATAGTGAAAGTCATAGGTCAAGTCCTTTTGAGTTAGTTCATTCAAACATTTAGGGTCCTGCTAGACATAAGTCTTTATTTGGTCATCCATATTTCGTCACATTTGTGGATGATTATTATCGCATGATATGGTTATTTTTATTAAAGAATCGCTCTGAATTACCATATATTTTTAAATTATTCTATAAAGAAATTGAGATTCAATATTGGTATTGCATTCTTAATTTTGTTATGATAATGCTTGGGAATACATCCAGACTGACTTACAAGATTTATGTGCCTCAGATGGGGTTATCCATCAAACTTCGTATGCTCACACTTCACAACAAAATGGTGTTGCAGAATTAAAGAACAGACACCTACTTGACATTGCAAGAACCCTGCTATTTCATATGCATGTACCACAAATTTTTTAGGGGGATACCATATTGATTGCATGTTTCTTGGTTAACCACATGCAATAATCTGTGTTGGGTAATAAATCCGCATATTATGTTTTGTTTCCTAATGTCTTCTTATTTCATCTCCCTCCTCAAGTCTTTGGTTGTACTTGTTTTGTTTAAGCCTTGAATCCAAGTCATGATAAGTTATCTCCCAAGGCTTATAAATGTATGTCTTTTGGTTAATTCCAAACTCAAAAGGGACATTGGTGTTATGATCCTTCTCTTTGTGTCTTTATAATGCTGATGTTACCTTCTTTGAGAGTACACCCTTATTTTCTCCTGAAGGGAAGAGACTTGATGCTAATATTTTGTCTGGTCATGTTGATGAGTCTTCTCCTTATGTTGAGTCACTGCTGTCAATTCCTCTTCCAATACCTACAAATGATGCATTATCATCATCTAAAGCTCCCCTAAAGGTGTATCACAGAAAGTCAAGAGCTCCTCCAGCTACTAATCCATCTCCTCCTCTTAAGGCTCCATTTACTTCACTTGATTTGCCTATTGCCTTATGCAAAGGTAAACACTTTTGCACTCCTTATCATATTTGCCAATTTTGTGATTTTTGATCGTTTCACTTCTGTATTTGGTTCCTTTTCTTTATCTCTGTACAATTTTTTTGCCCAAACCCTATGCACAGGCAATGTAGTATTCTAGGTGGAAGCAGGCCATGGATCCTACAATGGCTGCTCTTCACTAGAATGGTACTTCGGAACTTACTACTCTTCCTCTAGGAAAATAGGCAATTAGGTGTCGTTGGGTATATACCATGAAATACAATCTTGATGGTACCATTGAAGGACTTAAGGCCTATTTGGTAGCCAAAGGGTACACATAGACATTCGATATTGATCACTTAGAGGAATTTCCTCCAGTTGCACGTCTTAATTCAATTTGGGTTTTAATTTCTATTGCAGAATCCTAACATTGGCGATTATTTCAGTTTGATGTAAAAAACTTCCTTCCTTAATGGTATCTCTAAGAGGTATATATAGATAAACCTCTTGGGTATATTTCTCAGCATAATCTATACCTCACCCTTAGTAGGAAACTTGTCTTCATCTACTGGCTAAACATGAACAAGCTCAACACTGTCTGCAACCATCACAAACTCTTAGCCAAGTGTGTCTATCAGAATAGACTGAATCTCGTCCTCGAATAGAGCTGGAACCTCATTAGATGGCTGGTCACAAACTAGGGAGGCAACAATACATATGTCAACAACCATCATAACCTCATATGTCTCACTCAAACCATCAACACAAGTTTGTTCAATGTTCCCCACATCAAGATCCTTATTAGACATCTCCGGTTAGAATAATGTTTGATCTTAAGGTGCACAGGATTCTTTCTTAGGCTCTTCTTTAATTGCATCGACACTTTTTTCGGTCTTATCTATAGAATTCTGAACACTTCTAGGTACAATTAATGGCACCTTCTGTAGGCGTATATGTATGGGTATATTGGGTACAAGGGTATTTTTGTACCCTAGTATATAAATAAAAGATTGTATGGGCAGTATGTTGCACTGGGTTGTGGGCAATGTTAATGGCAGCCTTGTTATCATAATAGAGGCGGATAGGAGAGGTGGCAGAAAACCCAAGCTCAGAGAGAAGAAGACATAACCACAAAATCTCATGAACACCGTGAGCCATAAAATGGAATTCAGCCTCAGCAATAGAGCAGGCAATGATAGACTGCTTCTTGCTTCTCCAAGTAATGAGGTTACCACCCACAAAAGTGCAATAACCAGAAATAGAGCGACGATCAGTGATAGAACCAGCCCAATTGGCATCCGCATACCCTTCAATACATAAGGCAGACTTTCTAAAGTATAACAGACCAACACCAGGAATATTCTTGAGATATCAGAGAATACAGTACACAACATCAAGATGTACAGAGTATTAAGGGAGTGCATAACCTGACTCACAATACTAACAGCATAAGTAATGTCTGGTCTGGTAGTGAAATAAATAATACAACCAACAAGACGCTGATACCTGCTAGCATCAATGAGTCTATCACCCACATCAGTAGTAAAACGATGATTAGACTCAATAGGAGTATCAATGGGCTTGCAAGTTGTTAAACCAGTTTCAGTGAGAAGATCCAGAGTATACTTCCGTTGGAAAACAAAAATTCCCTTCTTGGACCGAGCTACTTCAATACCTAGAAAATAGCATAGAGGGTCCAAGTCTTTAATTTCAAACTCCTGTGTCAACTGCATTTTTAACTGAGAGATCTCAGCGGGATCATTAGCCATGACAATAATGTCATCCACGTAAACAATTAAGGCAGTAAGACGATCACCTCCAATACGCTTGAGAAACAAAGTGTGATCAGCTTGGCTCTAACAATATCCAAACTGAAGAACAGCAAGTTGGAAATGTTCAAACCAAACTCGAGGAGATTGCTTCAGAGTTGAGGCCATAGAGAGCCTTCTTGAACCAACACACCTTCCCTTTAGTTGAGGAAGGAAAGAAACCAGGGGGAAGCCTCATGTACACCTCCTCAACCAAATCACCATGTAAGAAGGCATTCTTGACATCAAATTGGTGTAGGGGCCACCCTTTGTTAGTAACAATAGAGAGAAGTACCTGAATAGAATTTAACTTGGCCACAGGTGTAAGCATCTCCTAGTAATCAATCCCATAGGTTTGGGTGTAGCCCTTGGCAATTAAACGAGCTTTATAATGATCGACAAAGCCATTAGGTTTCAACTTAACCGTGTAAACCCATTTACACCCAATAGGAACCTTGTTGAGAGGAAGATCAACAAAATCCCAAATGCTATTCTTTTCAAGAGCAGCCATTTCCTCCTGTATAGCAGTCTTCTAAAGTGGTTGAGAAAAGGCTTCTACAACACTACAAGGCATAGAAACAGAAGACAAAGCAAGAGTCAAACTAAGGTAGGACGGAGATAATGACTGATATGACATAAAGATAGCCAAAGGATATTTCACACAGGATCTGACACCCTTCCAAACTGTAATAGGGAGGTCAGATTCATAAAGAAATGGAGAATTACCTGGATGAGGAGGTAGATCTAAAGAGACATCCGAGTGGGGAACAAAAGGAGCATTTATAAGAGCACCCTTCTTCTTTCTTGAATAAACCTGGAGTAACCTCTTCCCCTCGTCACAAGCACCTGAATCAAAAAGAAAAGCGGGAATAGGAAGAGGAAAAGGGGAAGACACAACTGGAAGAGACTCCCCCTGAGGAGAATGGGAAGGAGAGAAAAATGGGATAGTTTCATGAAATGTAAAATCCATAAACACAAACCGCTGCTGTGTTGGAGGATGGTAACACTTATACCCCTTTTGGCTAGGAGCATACCCCAAGAAAATAGATTTAAGGGATTTAGGATCAAGTTTGGATCGATGAAATTTGTCAACATGTACATAAGATGCACCCGAAAACCTTTGGGGGAATAGGAAACAAGGTAGCAGGAGAGGACAGAACATCAATAGGTGTCTTAAAACCAAGGACTTTGGTAGGCATCTTATTGATGAGAAAGGCAGCAATCTGGACAGCATCAAACCAAAAAGTTTTGGGCACGTTCATAGTAAATAATAAAGCCCGAGATACTTCAAGTGCCTATTTTTTCTCTCTGCAACTCCATTTTGTTTAGAGGTATCGGGACAAGTGGTTTGATGGATAATGCCAAACTAATCAAGAAAGGATGAAAAAGATTGAGACATATACTCCCCACCATTATCAAAACGTAGAACTTTGATCTTTTTTTTAAACTATGTCTCAACCATTTTTTGAAAAGCATTTTTGGATTTTAAGAGATATATCCAAGTAACCCACGAAAAATCATCAACAAATGTGAAAGTATTTAAACCCAGATAAAGAAACAGTAAGGGTAGGACCCCACACATCAGAATGAACAACATCAAAAAAATGATTTGCTTCTATTCAAACTAACTAGATAAGAAGTTCAACAATGTTTTGCATACTCGCAAAGTGTGTAATGAAAAACAGAAATATAATTTCAAAATAACTGCAGAAATAATATTTTTAAAGTGGAGAGAGAAGGGTGGCCCAAACAATTGTGC
>JAOXJP010054434.1:0-15889 GCA_025762735.1 Platanus orientalis | reverse complement strand
GAGCAGAATGTTGGGCAGCCAACAAACAACACATACATAAAATGAGTGTGGCTGAAATGAGGATGTTGAGATGGATGTGTGGCAAGACTAGAAAAGATAGAATTAGGACTGAATCCATTCTTGGGAGCTTAGGTGTAGCACCCATAGGTGATAAAATGAGGGGAAGTCGATTGAGATGGTTTTGGGCATGTGCAACAAAGACCAATGACTGCACCAACAAGGAGGAGTGAGACAATGCAAGTTGAAGGTGCTAAAAAGACTAGAGGAAGGCCAAAATTGACCTGGGTTGAAGTAGTAAGGAGGGACATGGTAGCTTGTAATTTAATGGCAGATATGGCTCTAAATAGAGTAGAATGGCGGAACAGGATTCGTGTAGCCAACCCCAAATAGTTGGGATAAGGCGGTTTGTTGTTGTTATTCCTTTGTAATCCTTTAGACTCAGGACTAACCCTCTCGATACCATACAAAATTTCCCTTTCTTCTCCGTAACCCTTAACTCTTCTCATTTCTCTTTGCCATCATCACCGTTCTCCAACCAACCCCTTTTTATATGATTTCGTCACTTTTCTACAATGGTTTTCAAGACAAGTACATTAAACTTATAAACCATAACTAATAATTGTAATTTTTAATAGTAGCTGTGCTGATTTGGGTTTTTAAATTAGCAAAGAAGTCGTTATCTTTTAAAAGGGGCAAAAGCAACAGAATTTCATTTAAATTAATAAAGAAAAAACTTGGTCAAAATTTTTAACTAGTCTTTTCTCCCAATAGAACTTTGAGCAGATCGATATTTCAATTGACTGTCACTCAGAATCGGATCTTGTGACTTCTTGCAAAAGATCCAAGGTGATGGTTAAATGGGTGAAGGGTACAATGATAACGAACAACAGAGTGCCTGTAATCAATTGAACAGTTGACTCTTTAGGGAAGATATTCTTCTCCATTTAATCTGTGGCTGAAGCCCTCAGTTAAGGAAATCTCTTCTTTGGTGGTGCTCCACCGTCTCTCTTCTACATATGTTGCTGACCAACGAAACTTTCTTGAACAAACAGAGAAGAAACAGTCTACAGCTGTTAATTAAATACTAGACTGTGTGCTACTTAAATATTTTCAAAAAGATGAAAAAATCACACAGTTTTCGAAGAGGAACAACTCTGAGAAAATTGTCCGGTTGGATTGGGGAATAAGAGAACAAATCTAAAAGACTAAAATAACCTTTAAATTGTTTGCGAGGTCTCAATCATTTACATGGAACCACTTCTCAATCGCCCTATTGGATTGGGGAATAAGAGAACAAATCTAAAAGACTAAAATAACCCTTTAAATTGTTTGCGAGGTCTCAATCATTTACATGGATCCACTTCTCATTCCATTTGTGGGAATTTGATGATCTATAAACCATCCCTAACGATCAATCGGCTCATGATTGCACATGATGAATCACTTCATGCCAACCTTTGCAGCAACCCCTAGACTCCTAGAGACAGGGTATGGCCATTCAGATACCCATTTTGTTGTTAACCTTTTGTTCAACATATTCGTGCTATTTTATAATAACACAAGAACACCTGCCCTCCCCCCCCCCCACTTCATCGAACCATATATATATATATATATAGTATTTGACTTGCTTTACTGACATATAATATAGTACACAGATATTTTCTTACTTTCTTTTTTTCTACTATTTGGTTTTTTTAACTCCTATTTCAAATAATCCCTTAATTTGACTATCCCTTCTTTAGTTGTCTTTTTTAAATTTCTAAATTGACCAGTTGTCCTCCATCTCCAGAATCAATCACTAGCAAATACTTTTTATCACAATTGAACCCATGATCAACACAATCAAAATGAATACATCACAATTTTTCTGATTAGACCCAGAGCCCTAGACCCAAGAGTTTAGTTTGTTTAATAAAATCAAAGACATCACTGAATGTGATTCAACTGGTTCAAATCCTTCTTTTCTTTTCTTTTTTTCTTTCTTTTTGGTGGAGGGGGGAGGGGTGGTAATCTTAACATTCCAAGAAGCTCACGACAAAGGTATCTCAGATGCAAGAATCCTCTACAGCCGTGGAGGCATGTGCAAAACCCATGTCTCAGCATGAGGGAGATAAATCCTAAGCCTAGCTAAGCAATGGGATGCTGCATTTGAAGTTGACCCTGTGGGGAAAAAAACCGTCATAAAAAAAAAAAAAAAAAAAAGGTGCAGCAAAGTTTACGGTTAGCAATGCTACATCTAAGGTCCCAGCGGCACATGTTCAAATTGTGGAATTGTGTTGCACAATCGTATGTGCATGTATGTGAGAGGGTAGAAGTGTCTTTATTCCTTTTTTTTTCTTAGAGAATTCATTAATAGAGGGTGATGACGACATCACATGGCAGCAGCTTGAGGACTTACTAGAGTAGGAGAGGACCCCTCACCATTTGGTTCGAGCAGACCCTTGGGTGGGTCCCACATAGGCCATGACTAGAGCTTGATTGGAGCACTTATTGTGCTGATTGCTGGTGTGGTCAAGTGGATCAATTTGGGCAGCATGTGACATTATATTTTATTTTTTATTATCTCATGCCTTCAGAGTCCATATGTAATTAGGATTGGGTGTTGCAACATTGTTAATTAGATTAGAGGTCCTTAGTTGCAAATAGTTTTTGATTTGGAGTTTATTTGTAATAGGGAGTTTCTATTTTTTTATTATAAGTTTCTTGTTTTTAAAATTAGAAAGTTTTGTAAGGGAACTAAGGCTGATCATGGGTTATAAAAGAAGGACCATCCACATTGTTTTGATTATGTTATGAGCAATAAAATTTCCCCATTTTTAGGTCCCACGATTTGGGTGGCTTCTCCTTCAAGTGTTGTGCCAAATTTGAAACCTAGGTAAGGTTTTCCTAGGTTGTGGGGTAGGTTTTTCTCCACAAGGTACTTATTTCTTCCTCTTGCTACTTGCTGTCTTCTGCAATTTCAGCCATTAAAATCCTTCAAGAATCATCAATACTCTTTCTTGACTATTTCTTGAAACCCAGCCTGCAAATCCACTTCTTCCTCCATCTTTTTCTTTCTTTTCCCCATCACAAACCCTAAGTCTCCAGCACCTATTCCAGTCGGCCTGACCTACAGCTTTTCCCCTTTTGAATTTCTCCATCAAGAGGCACTTTTCTTAACATACCAGACCTGCACCCCCCTTCTCCCTAGCCTCCCCTAATTGATTTTTTCAAGAAATCATAAAAACTAAAAATCCTCAACCATGCGACACCTAGAGATTTTTTTTCCTCTGATTTTTTAGGCCCAAAACAATTCTCCTAAAAGATTACCCCTTGTGGCAGCCCCAAATCTGAGTTTATATATATATATATATATATATTGAAACAAAGTGAAATCACTCTGTTATAATCCTTGTGGCAGGCACCTGTGTGAAGTTTCTGTTGTTTGGTTGATTCCAATTGAAGATCTTTCTATTGGTGGAGCTTGTGGCAGCCTGGTTATTGTGCTCAGATTGACTTCTGGGATTACCTTCAATTTACATTGATTTCAAGAGAATACATTCAGATCTGATATCAGGTCTTCCTGCGGCTGATTGATAGTTCAGATTTCTCTGATTCGGTTTTATAAATCAGTCCTTTGACTGAGTTATTCAAGTCCAGAAAACCAGTCCTTGAATCATTCCCGGTTACAGTCTGATCTGATATTGGTTATCTTTTTGTCTGAACCTGAAGTTTGCCCAGAACACAACCCCTGAAATCAGCCTTTGAGTGACCTATTTTGATCCTCTGTTCTGGAAATATACAGCCCTTTAGTCCTACATATACTCTGCTGTCCCGGTCCCATACCCTGTCCCTAAACAGCCTGTTTTCTCCCATCCTAATCCCTACAAAACTCCTATTATACCTGACTATATTACCCCAAACAGCCCCTGTTATAGACTTCAGTTTAGAGCTTGTTTGACCCAGAGTTGACCCTACATCTGGACCTGAATTTACCTACCCTAGATCCACTGTGTGAGCTTTATTCCCTAACCTTTGCTTTATTCTGTGTTTTATCTGAGATCTTTATTACATTACTTACGTGCTGCTTCCCTCAAGTCTGCAAGTAGTTAGTTAATTATATGTTGCATTGAATCTGATCTTGTTATAATTCTTTATTTGGTTCAATTCTTGATCTAGAGTAGATTTATTACTTGATTATCCTAACTGAATTCAAAGTGTGTTTGTCTGGAGAGTAGGAATCTAGTTTATTTATTTTCATTGCTTTGTGTAATCCCTCAAATCTCTACATGCATCCTGCATCAGAGGGGACAAGATATCCCCAAAATGGAAAGGGTTAGATACAAGAATCTCTAATCATACTGTAAAGGTATGGGATTCTCTAATCATATTCCATTGTATGGTTTGGGATTCTCTGCAGTTGTAAGGGTGTGAATGGAATTTTACCATTCAACCGTACTTAAGATTAATACATACAAACTGTATGAACTAGTGCCACTCATACGATTTCCCCCTCTCTACATTTTCCCTCTTCTCTCTTCTTCTTTCTCTTCTACTTCCTTCAACCTTAATCCCAACCAGCATATAAAACAACTCAAATTAAACGGCAAAAGAGAAAGGGTTTCTAGAGAGTCCCCATCAATAACTATCTTGAAGATTCCTAAACTTTTTGCTAGCCGGAGCCTCCTCAGCTAAGCTTCACACTCGGCACTTTGAGGGGATGAGAGATGCTTCCTATTGGATTTCACAACGACTAGCTTTCTTTTTATCATCCCGTATAATCTCTCCAAGCCCAGCTGCATCCGTCCTAACCAAAGTAGCTCCATCAAAATTAACTTTCAAAAAAGTAAAAGCAAGAGGGGTCCAACTTTGAGTGCTTAAGGTCTGCTCCTCCGCACTCGGAGATCTAGCAACCTCCAAATCCTGCCTGAATTTGTACGAGAAATACAAGATTTTGTTGAGATTAGAGGCCTTATTATTTAAAACAATATTATTGCAGTCTTTCCAAATGTCCCAGTAGAAGACTACAATATTCTTGATCGTTTTTGTCTTCTTTTTTGTTGGCAAAGGGGGTCGAGAACCACTGGGGGAAGGAGAAGGTATCACTATTTTTCCTAAGGGCTAAGGGAAGACCACCCATACTTTCTCTACTTTACAATTGATAAGACAATGGAAGATTGACTCCAGGGCCTCTTGGTATCTAGGGCACATGGGGTCTATTACAACTCTTCTCCTAAGGAGGTTCTCCCTAACTGGGAGGAAAGCAACATGAAGTGCTTTATTTTTTGTAAGAGGTCTAGATCCCAAAGGGAATGCCAGTAGAGAGAATGAATTTGATTTTTGGGGTTGGAACTTTGATAGGAGACCTGGAGATGAGAAGCTGATTTTACCAAAAAAAAGCCTCTTTCTGTGACATCATGTCTCTATGAGGTTCAAAGCAAAAAAGAAAGGAAACAAAAGGCATTCACTGGGACGGCGAACCCAAACAAACAAACAACAAGAAGCAAAAGAAAACAACAAAGACACACCACCAGCCCAAACACAAACAAACAAGAAAACAAAACTACAATTGGGAAGACCCATCCCACACCACATGCCACTGAGACCCATGATCCATCAAAGGAAAGGGAAATAGAGACCCAATCCCAAAGAAGCTCATGCACCCTAGCTAAAAGACAATCAACCAAAGGAGACCTCATCCTCAATGATGCTGAGGCTCCTTTCCTTCCAAACCACCCAGCAGGGCCCCAGGAAGAAACCACCAGATCATTTGAGAGCAGCCCCCTAAATCACTTGTAAACAACCCAGAAACTATGTCTCTAAAAGAAAGCAAAAAAAGCCAAGCAATATAAAGTTAAGAGAGAAAGAAAACCCAAATCTTCCTCACCATCAAAGAATGAATAAAAAGATACTCAACCAATTCCTCTTCCCTTAGGCACAGTTCTACCCTCTACTTTCAAGATGATCAACAGTAAGATTTTATCAAAGAAGGCAGTCCAAAAGGAAAAATAACTTTTCAAGGATTTCCCCAAGTCCATATGCCCTTGAAAGAACGAGGAGCAGAGGTTACATGATCCAGGCCCCCATAGAAAGATTTGGTGGAAAAACAACCATTCTTCTTAAGACTCCAAACTCTACTATCCCTCTCCCCAACGAGCAACCACTAACCATCTAAAATATCCACCAATCTCAACCACTCCTCCCATTCCCAATCATTAAGATTTCTCCTCAACCTAGGACACCATACCCATCACCCAAAAACTCGAAGTTTTTAGCCACAAAACTATGACTATCAGCTGCCACCAAAAAAATCCTAGGAAAATCATTCTTAGGAGGGGCAGAACCACACCAAGAATCCTCCCAAAACCGAATATCCTCACCTAACCTCACACTGAAATTATTTATTTATTTATTTTTGGATAATTGACAACAAATTTTATTAAAAGCAAGAAACTTCAAACAATGTACAACTACAAGGCTACTCAAATCCTACAGGAAACTCCCTCCCCATAAATATTGAAGATCCCCCTACCCCCAATTGGCTAACTTGTCTTCCACAACATTTTGTTCTCTAGAAACATGAACAAATTTAATACCCAACTGCATAAATAAATCCCAAATTTCATTAATACCCAACTGCATAGAGACATCCCAGAAAGAGGTACAACCACAATTGGCAACAATTACTTTTCTCCATAAACTTTCCCTATCCTCACCAAATCTCCAATACCATTGCCCCAGATGGGCCTGGTTGTGAATCATAATCTTCTGAATACCAAGGACCCCTTCAACCAAAGGGCGACACACCAACTTCCAATCAACCATAAAATATTTTCTATAATCCTTCCCATCATTCCATATGAAATCCCTAAAATGAAATCAACGTACCACCTTTAGAAAGGATGGGGGCTTTCCAGGTATCAAGCCTTTTAGAAATTCTTTCAAGGACTAGATCCCAAACTTTCTTAGATTTAATTTTACAACGCAGAATGTTTGCCAAAAACAGAAGATCCATCACATCCCCAACCTGGAAAATCTCACTATTGGACAAATTCACCTTGAGGCCTGAAACTACCTCAAAACACCTAGCACACAACGCAAATAACCTAACTTCCAAAGATCAGCCTCACAAAAAATCATGGTATCATCTGCATATTAAAGATGAGAGATAGAAACATAAATATTACTCACAATAAAACCAAAAATGAAACTATTCCTCATAATCATCCTACTTAAACATTTTGAAACCATTATCAAAAGATAAGGGGTAAGGGGATCCCCTTGCCATAAACCTCTCAAGATCCTAAAAAAGCCTTCAGAAGCCCCATTAATTAAACCAAGAAGGCAGCAAAACTAATATAGGCATTCATCCACATTCTCCATCTTGCCTTAAAACCTATTCTCCCAAAAATATAATCCAAAAACCTCCAATTAATGTGATTATAGGCTTTCTCCATGTCTAACTTGCAAAGAATCTCATTCCTACCAACTTTGAGCCTATCATCCACACATTCATCGGCAATAAGAACTCTATCAAGAATCTACCTACCCACTACAAAAGCACCTTAGGGCTTCGAAATGATACCTTCAATAACCACTCTAAACCTCGAAGTAAGCATTTTTTATAAGATTTTATACACACTACTAAAAAGGCTAATGGGATGAAAATCTCTAAGATCCTTGGCATCTTCTTCTTAGGAAATCAAGGCAATAAAAGTATTATTAAGATGCTTATAAAACTCCCCATCTGCATGGAATTCCAAAATAAAACTTTTTTTTTTTTTTTTTTGAGAGGCAAAAGATAACTTTACTGAACGCCAAAGCCACAAAAAGAAAACAATACAAACAAGGCCCTTCACTAAGAAGGTGAAGCAAAGAATAAAGAACAAGAAAAAGAAAGCACAACACCCACAAAGACAACAAAAACCAAAAAGAGCCACCAAACTACAACATCTCTCACCAAAAGGAAACCCAGGCTGCCTCCTCAAAGTCTGGACAAATAGAAATCCAGTCAAACAAGTGGTGATAGATATAAAGAAAGATCTCCTCCGGCCCCTTTGGCCTATCCTCAAAAATCCTAGAATTTCTCTCCTTCCAGAGCCCCCAACAAATTGCCCCCGGAATGAAGGACCAAATAGTGGCCAGAAGACCTTCCAACTCACGAATCCACCAGCCAAAGATAAGATCGCAAAAGCGGAGAGGGAAAGACCAGGAGATATTGAGATGGGAGAGAAAGAAACTCCAAACCTCAGACGCCATAACATAGTGGAAAACTTTGATATGATCCTTTTTGACAATGAGCCAACATTTTGAAAAGAAAGAGATTGTAAAACTGTAAGGAATCAGAACCTTGTCCCCCTTCATCTCCTTAACAACTACTAAACCTCATCTTCCAAAAAAAAGGCTTCTCAATACTCTCAACCTCAGAAGGGGAAATAGAATCAAACTCCAAACCATCAAGAAGAAGTCTATAAACAAAGTCCTCAGAGAAAAGCTGAATATAAAAAGAAGACACCTCTTTATGGTATTATTGTCCCTTCTCTCAACCACCTGATCCTAGATCTTTGCTTCCGAAAAACTTCTTCCTTAACTGCCTCAAATTGGAAGTCTTATCTCTCAGATATTTTTCATCCACTGATAAACTCATCCCTTCCTCAAGAATACCAATCTCTTTAATTTTTGAAAGACATGCCTCTTTAAACTCTTTGAAGGACCCCTGCTTGGACTTGCTCTACTCCTTAAGTCTAAGCTTCAAAGATTTCAACTTAAGGGCCAAGATCTGGTTAGGAAAGCCATTGAAGACACACCAATTGCATTCAAGCTCCACCACCTACATGAATTCCTCCTCCAACAACCATGTTTCTTCAAATTTAAAAGGAATAGGACCCCTAGCAACACGAATGAGCTCAAAGAGGATATAAGAGTGGTCCGATGTCAACCTAGAAAGAGCAACCTGGGCTACACTTGGAGAATGATTTTCTCAATTAGAGCAAAACAAAAGCCGATCCAACATACTTATGGAGGAATGATCCTAAAAATTGGACAAGGTAAACGTAGCCCCTTTCAGCGATCTATCAATCATCTTCCACCTATTAATGAAGGCCCCAAATTTAGCCACTTCAAGATTAGAACGAGTCTCCCCTTTCCTTTCAAACAAGAACCTAGCCAGATCAAAGTCACCTTTTAAACACCAATGTAACTCCCAACAGGCTTTCATATCATCAAACTCCCTAAAAAACTCATCAACTTCCACAACTGCATTAAGACCATAAACCCTTGAAAACACCCATTTCTTATTGTCATTAATCAGCCTAGCACAAATGGACAAGAAAAAAACCCTTGATCTCTGAATCCAACACTACCAACCTATCAAGATTCCAAATCATGAGGATCCCACTTGACAAACACAAGGAAGACAGCCAACCACTCACAAGGCTTGGAACCCCAAAACCTTTTTGACACAAAACGATGACAATGACTCCAATATGGTTTCTTGCAAACAAACAATATCCAGGAAGGAAGCACATATCCCCTGTTGAATACTAATTCTTTTATCTTTAGTGCCCAAACTGCACAAAGGGTCTTACAATATATTAAACTCATTACATTTTCAACCTCCCATCTCAGAACCCTTACGATAATATTACTTCCCCTTAAGAAACTATTGCTCTTGAATTTAGAATTTAAGAAATCTTTTTTTTTATTTTTTAGAACCCATATAGAACATAACTTTCTAGGATCTTTCATGCTTGCTTAGCCAAGAGAGCCTAGTTGAAAGTGTGGAGGTCCCAAAATCCTAGGCCACCTTCCCCTTCTAGTTTTCTAAGCTCCTCCCATTTTACCTAGTTTATTTTCATTTCATCTTCTTTTTTACCCCACCAAAATTGCCTTTGCTTGGAATTAATTGAATTGTGGAGGATTTTCGAAATCATTAAGCAAGACATGGTATATATAGATGGATTATTGCAACAACTGCTTCAAGGAGAATTTCCTTTCCATCTTTGAAGAGAAATTTACTTTTCCATCCTTTGATTCATTTTCTTTTTCTTTTTTTGAAATCTCCTCCAACTGAAGAGGGAATCCCTAGATACTTTTTTTTTTTTGAGACAATAAAAAAAATTTATTGCATAAAAAAAAAAACAACCAAATTCACCGAGAAGGTAAACAAGACAAGAGAAAACAAGCCAAAGAAGCAGACAAGAGAGAAAAGGCAAAACCCAAGCAAACCCCCCCCCCCACCAAGTGACTAAAACAAACCCATCCCAAAAAGCAATCCAATCCACATCATCAAAGCCCTGGAAAATAGCCACCCATTCCTTTAAAAGGTCATAGATCTAAAGACGCAGGGAGTCTATAGCCACACCGGAACCCTCGAAGATACACTTGTTCCCCTCCTTCTAAATAATCCAACAAATGGCCCTCGGAAGGAAGCTCCAAATTTCCTAAGCAACTCTCGTCACAACCATAGATCACCAACCCAACAAAGGTCGTTGCAAGGAAGAAGCACCGGATATCCCTACTCACTTCACAATGAATAAACAGGTGATCCACCGACTCCTCTCTCAAACACAACTCACATCTATTGTCCAAATTTCAACTTCTACTTTTCAAATGTTGTGTAAGAATTTTATGTAAAGTAATAGTCCAAATGAAAAAAAAATGATTTTCGAAGGAATCCTATGGGTCTAAATGCCAATAAATTTCATGCAATCATTCATAGCTAGAACCAAACCATCATAAAATGATTTGGCAAAAAAGTGGCCTTGATCAGTAAGCCCTACCTTCCAAATATCTCTCTCCCCGAATCTAGCCTAAGATCCCTAAGGCACTTAAGAAGGTTTAACCGCTCTTCAATCTCCCAATCATTGAGATTTCTACAGATTCTAGGACACCAAACTCCATCCCCCCCCACCACGCCTTCAAAATTATCCACCACCTAATTATGAACATCAACAGACATGAAGAAAATGTTCAGAAAATCCAACTTAAGATACGATCTCCACACCAAGGTCCTTTGAAAATCGAATGTCCTCCCCCAACCTGCTTTGAAATTGATGAAACGCTTAAAGGAGCTCTTATCATGAATAATAAACTGCCAAAATCCCAACCCATGGACCCTCTAACCACACTTGGGTCCCAAACCGAGTTGCTCCCAAACCTAGCTAAGACAAGTTTCATCCAAAGGCTATTCTGCTCAAGTCCAAACCTCTAAAGCCATATCCCACATAGAGACTAATTATGGTTTTAATCTTCCTAATACCAAGACCCCCAATCTCAATGGGACAACAAATAGAATCCCAATCCACAAGATGGAATCTCCTATGTTCCTCCATATTATTCCATAAAAATCCTCACAAAGGCCCAATCTTATTATCCACCAACACCAAGATCTTGAAAAGGGAAAGATATTAGTTCAAGATACTAGCCAAGGTGCTCTTGATCAAGGTGAGATGACCACCTTTAGATAAGAAATGAACTTTCCAAGAATCAAGCCTTTTAGAAATATGATCCAGCATCAGCTTCCAAACCAACTTGGAATCAACAGAAGCCCTAGGTAAGGGGGCAACACACCCACCTTACAACCCAATATGTTTGCCAACAACTGAATATTTTCCACAACTCCCACTTGAAAGATGTCACTTTTAGCTAGATAATCCTAAGACCCAACACCACCTCAAAACATCTCAGAATGCATCTAAGAAAACCCATTTGCCTAATATCAACTTCACAAAAAAATCATGGTGTCATCCACATACTGCAAATGCGAAATCAAGATATCCCCACTCAAAACCACAAAACCCAACAAGAAACCTTGCCCTGCTCTCCTAATCATCCTACTCAAGTACTCTGTAACCATGATAAAGAAGAACGGGGAAAGGGGATCACCTTGCCTCCACCCCTCGAGCTTCTAAATAAGCTTTCTAACACCCCATTAATTAAGACCGAAAAAACCACCGAACCATAACAAGCATACATCCAAATCCTCCATCAAGGCCTGAAGCCCAATCTCCCCAACATATAATCCAGGAACATCTAATTTACATGATCATAAGCTTAAATCAAACTTAATCACACCCCATTACTGCCCAACTTAATTATATCATCCAGACACTCATTCGCAACAAGCATCCCATCCAAAATTTGGCACCCCGCCACAAAAGCCCCTTGAGGATTCAACACAATACCCCTCATCACCCCTTTCAGCCTAGTGGTGAGAACTTTCCAAATAAGCTTTTAAACACTACTGAACAGACTAATGGGATGATAGTCTTTAAGCTCTTTGGCCTTAATTTTCTTGAAAATTAGAACAATGATAGTTACTTGCTGTTAGGGATTCTTTAATGTTTAAAAAAACTAAGACAATACCTTCTAAATTATCTATGGATATTTGAAATAAAAATTATTTATGAATTGGTATGGTTTATAAATTATCAGAGATTTATCGACTTCGAACATAGGCTCCTTGGTCTAGCAAGATAATTTGAAGGAAGACTTTTTTCACTCTATTTGCCATTGTCTTAGAGATTATTTTATAGATAATATTACATAGATTAATGGATCTATATTGAGAATCCGTTCCGGGTTCCTTACGTCTGGGATAAGAGTAAGAAAGGTTTGATTAAGAATATTAATTTCTTTAATTATTTATTGATAGATTAAAAAATAATTTATTGGGATATCAGATTCGAAGAAAGTAAAAACTGCACTAGTAATGTCTTCTCCACTTAAGTTCCTATATTCGTGATAGAAACTACGCTGGAACCCATTAAGACCTGGCACCTTCAGCATTTCATATCAAAACAAAGACTACTGCTTTGATCCCCTCATAGGATATTAAAGATTCAAGGAAACGAAAGGAATCCGATAGGCATAACCTACATTTGTTTGAGATAACTCTATCGGGTGAGGAAGGAGAGGATGTAGTGAAGAGATCTGAAAAGTAATTGGTTATAAAGGATTCAATAGTTTCATGGCTTGTATGCCATACATCATCATGATCTTTAAGGGTGGAGATGCAATTTGAATTTCTTTTGACAACTGTGGAGATATGGAAGAATTTGGAATTTTTGCCTCCCTACTTAAGCCAGTCTATACTAGATTTTTGGGCTCAGAAGATTTACTCTTTTCTCTTAAGTCATCTAGATTCTAGTTAAAACCCCAAATAGTACCAGTCTTTACAACAATAAATTTTGAAGCATTGTTTGATTATACTGTGCAACTTTCCTCCCATGGAACTTACAAAACCAAGAAATCCTATAAAAGCAATGCATGCCATGTTTTCATTTAACAATTTACATTAACAGATAAAAACATCACTTCAACACCCTGCTAGTTACAGATATAGAGAATTTGATGGCACAGCAAATATAATACATTTTTTGTGGGATAATGGCAAATATAATACATTTCAAATACGGCACAGTGCATAGTTTCTTTATCTTGGTATTGTACATTATATAAAAGTATGTATGCATGTGCGAGTATTTTTCACAGTATACTACATTGCTGATATTATATTAACAATTTGATGCACACAGAAAATATGACTTCATGGCATATATACACACTTTCACACAGAAAACTGAGGCAGATATTGGTACTTCTTACTAATACTTCGCTACTCAAATACACATGATATGTTTCTGTAGGAGTGTCACTAATATAGAATATCCAACATAATGTATCACCAGAACATTATATAAACACACAAGAATGATAGATCAACAATAAAAGATACATTTAAAGGCTCAAGAGACAAGGGGAAGGCCATAGCGAAAAGAGATATAAAAGAGTGGCTCTAATGTAGAATTGCGCTGTAATGGATTGGGTTGAATCCAAACCGAATCAAAGTACAAACAACAATAGTCCCAAATCCCATAGGATTTAGCTACACTAAACTAAAACTCAGCCAATATACAATCTTTCTATAAGCTAGACCTTAATTGTGAATGAATGTGTAGATTGGAGAAAAAAATAAAAGAGCCGGGGTTAGTTTGCAAAATTGATTGGAAAAAGCTTTTGACCATATAGATTGGGATTTCATTCGATGGGTGCTCACACAAAAGGGTTTTGGAGAGAGATGGATTAGCTGGATTATGGGCTGCTTAGACAATTCTCGTTTTTTTGTGATCCTTAATGGTACTTCAAAAGGATTTTTTGCTCTTCTCATGGTCTACGAAAAGGGGATCCCTTCTCAAACTCTGACGGTGGATGCCTTTAGTCAATGATGGTGATAGCAAAGCCACAATCACTCATGGAGGGCCTCCAGTTGGGAAACAATGGCTTTTCCATTACCCATCTTAAGTTTGTTGACCACACCATTTGCTTTATAACAGTTGATCAGCCAACAATTGTTGTCTTTGAAGTTAATCTTGTAGACTCTTGAAACCATTTCAAATCTTCCGTGGCAGGGATTGGTGTGGATGTGTCAAAGATCAATATGTATCAAAGAATGCTAAGCTGTAGAGTGGAAAATTGGCCCTTAAAATACCTTGGCCTTCTTTTGGGTGGGCCCCAAGATCTTTTTTTGGGGGGGATCCTATGGTGGAAAAGGTTTAGAAAAAGTTAGCTTATTAGAAAAAATCATATATCTCATTAGGGGGAAGGATAACTTTTATAAAAGCAGCAATTTCAAATGTGTCAGTTTATTATATGTCCCTTTTCAAGATGCCTAGCAAGGTTATTCATGTGTTGGAAAAATGTCAGATAGATTTCTTATGAGAAGCTGGGAGGGTCAAGAAAGATCATTTGCTGAAATGGGAGGACATGTGTAGGCCTAAATGCATGGGAAGAGAATTAAGGTTGAAAAGAAGGAAAGAAAAGTGAAAGAAAAAAAAAAAACTAGAAGGCAAATTCTAAAATTTCCTGGCAAAACCCCAAAATACCCCTATTGGTGCATCAGAAAAATCTCAGATTTTACAGAGTAATTTTGACCATTATAAAGAGTATGCTCAGAATTTCAAGTTATTCTAAGAAGATTTGATCTAGAAAATTATAAAAGTCCAGACCTTCAAAGATTCTTTAATGGAAGTTTCTTACAACCAGTGGAGAATCTTTGATTCTAAGCTAGCAAGGAAGAAGGAAACTCAAGAGAAGTACTGGGAGTTTTGTAGGGGACACACGGGAACAAAACCCAAAAAAAGATTGAAGAAAAGAAGACTTGTAGGTGGGGCAATTTTGACTGTATAGGTATCCAAAAAATTCTGGTTAGAGGGCTATAAGTGTAGATATGTATGAAATAGATAGGGTTCTAATAGGAGATTGTTAAGGGTGTTTTTCTACGAAGTTAAATAAATTAAACCCTAAAAAATAAGGTCAGAAATACCTCAACTGATAGTGCCGATTTGGAGAGGTATGTTCTTGAGAATCTTGAGGTTGTCCTTGTTCTTCAAATTTCTAATTTCAGCACCTTGAAATCTTCTAGAATGGAAGAAGACAATCAAGGGAATGAAGAGTGATGATGAAGGAAGGTAGAAAAATAAAAAGAATAATAATAATAGACGAAGAGATTAGAAGAATAAGAGAGTAAAAGAAAAAGATGAAGAAGAGAGGAAGGAGAAAGGGGAACCTACGGCTGCAACCCTAGATGAGGGAGGGGGAGGAGATACAATGGGATACAACACCCAAGAGGAAAACCAACCCAAATTCAATTCATCTTTCTTTTCTCCCAATACAAAAATGTGAAACCCTATATATAGGCTCACAAACTCAAGAAAATAGCAAGAAACCAAATTAGAAACTCCTAAACTAATAGCTTGCTACCTAAGACTTTCATAAACTAAAAGCTACTAAAACTTTGACTTTCTAAAAACTAAACTGCCAAAAATCAAGCCCTTCTAGAGAATTTCGAGAACTCCTAGATGGACCCATTTTGACTTGTTGACTCACTAAAATTACTAAATTACTC
>JAOXJP010054423.1:0-15889 GCA_025762735.1 Platanus orientalis | reverse complement strand
GCCTGAGCCCGGTCTATAATTTGAGGGCCAGGCCCGGGCCTACCATGGCCCGGCCCATGCCCACCCCTACACATGACCTATTTTATGCATGTGAAAAAGTAGCTCAATTATTTGATTTATTTCTCTTGGTTATGCATGTGGAAGTGCCTGTTTCCAGAGCGCATTACCTATTTTACAAATGTGGAAGTTGCTTTATGGAGTTCATGATATATTTTATGAATATTGAAGTGACTTTTTCCAGACCATATGACCTTTTTTAATTGTGGAAGTGGCTGATGTTTTTTTTCATCAATGTCTCATTAACATGGAATTTCTTGTTTTCTTATTTCAGTTTGCATTTCCTTTTCTAGTTATGTGAAATCCTGTCTTTTTTAATTTGTATGAAATTATGGTCAAGCTTACTATTTCAAATATCTTACAGAGTTTTTCTTGACAGGTATGAAATGGATAAACCAACAACAGAGGATAGGTGTATGTTTTTTGAGCGTTTGGTTGAAGCTGTTTTCTCTATCTCATCCGGAGGGGTAACAAGCGATTCCCAGGAACCAGCAACCCTTCCTGAGCTTCCAAAAGCACCAAAGGCAGCAAGTGGTCCAAAGGCCTCAGAATTAAGAGCTAAGGCGGAAGCCGAGCAGCATGCCCTTCGCCGACTGCGAATGTGTCTTCGAGATGTATGCAATCGGTCAGATTGTCTTTCCTATATCCCAATCCCCTCTGCTAGAACTTGCCTATTCATCTTCATGAGGAAATAAGTTAGATTTAGTAGCTTCTCCAATGTTTTGCTCACACACACACACACACACATACATATTGATTGTAGGTTGCAACATTTAAGGTTCTTTGCCAGAGAAGGTGTTTTGCTTGTTACTGCTTTTGTATATGTATGCATTTTATTATTTTATTTTGAGGTAAGCTAGGCAATTCTTGACTATCTGACATTTCTAACCCTATTTCCAACTGACCCAAGTTCTATCCAGAATTCTTAGCCTTAGTTTATCTCTTTCTTAACCTAAGAAGCCTACACATTTGGGGTTTATAATCAGCCCTACTTGACCCTACTTTGGTTATACTTTGGGCCCATAACCTGCAGGACTTCAACAGCCCTACAATCAATCCTGCATCACTATTATTTTTTATCGTAATTAGAAGTTCATGAGTTATTTTGGAAGACTTTAGTGAAGTTGTTAAAAACTTCAGTGTTCAATTTCATTGTATTCTTAGACTGATGGGCAAACTGAAGTGGTGAATCGGAGCTTAGTTGATCTATTGAGATGCTTGGTGGGCGATCATGCTACTAATTGGGATCATTTTCTTCCTATTGTTGAGTTTATTATGATAGTTCTGTTGATAGAAATATTGGAATGAGTTCCTTTGCAATCATCCTTGAAGTTCAACCCTGCAAGGCTATTGACTTGGTTCATTCCATTTGTCACCTAAAGCTAGGCCTAGTTCAGAAGATTAAGGATTTGCTCACCATATTCAAGAACTTCATTATAAGGTGAGGCAGAAGATAGCCATCAGTAATGAGTCCTATACGGCTAAAGTTGATTTTCATTCACTTTGTTCAGTTTGATGAGGGGGAATTGGTAATGGTCAGCATTAGACCAAAATGCTTTCCTAAAGGAAAATTTGAGAAGCTTCATTCACAAAATGCTGATCCTTACAAGATCTTGAAGAAGATTATTGCAGATACTTGTCGTAAAGCTACTATATGATATGGGTATTAGTTATATCTTCATATGAATGAATTGACTATTTATCGTAGTTATCATGAAAATATGGGTAATGACGAACACACAATCAGACCACCACCAGTTCCTTAGCATAAAGAGGATGTTGAAGATGTTCTATATGATCACCTTGTTTCTACTAGAGGCAGTGGGTACTAGGAAATTCTTATCAAATGCAAAGATGGTCACTTTTTGACTGTACTTGGATCATTTTGTTGGAGTTTCAGTGCATCAACTTATATTTTTATGAGCGATATTAACTCTACACTTGCTAGGGTTTGACTTTGTTCAAGCCGGGGAGGGATGAAATGAACCAGAAATTTAGAAAATGGCAGAACAGTTAAGCCCATGCCATAATTAGTGGGATGATTGTAAAGTGGGACCTACCCACCTGGGAGCTTTGTTAGTGTTATAGGCCTATGCCACATCAAAGAGCACAAAAATTAGGGAGCCGACTGGATTAGCTGGGCTTTTCAGCTTGTCAATTTTGAGTTATTCAGTCTTTGGTATCAAATTAATAGGGTTTTTGGTACTCTGGCTTTAATTTTTTTGTTTGGGGACAGATTTAAGTTTTTTGAGTTTTATTACGTTTTTAGGTCTTTTTTACATTGTCCCAATTTGTGTCTAAACATAGTCATATGTTGTCCTAAGGTTATATTGGGAATTTGCCCAAAATTCATAGTATTATGTTTAAAAATGAACCTCCAGAAGGTGGGAATACTCTATATATAGTCATGTTAACTTTCTCTTTCACAAATTAATGGAGACTTACTACTGATTTGTTGCTGGTTTTGGTATTCTACTCCAAATCCCTTGGAGGTGTGGTGCTTTGAACCATTTCTAGGTATGATTCCTAGAAATACTATTGGTGTGATGCTGGTAGGACCTTAGTAGTTTCTTCTTCTCAAATTCTTTTATTTTTATTCACTTTTATTATTATTATTTTTTTCCTTTTTCATATATATAGTTAATCAACATCAACCATAATTCACCAAAACCCTTGGTTTCAGTCTTTAACTTATTTCACCTTTTTCTTCAATGACCACATACTGTATCATAAATATCAGTCAGCCACCATTAAATCTTCCTATAGCCCAGTTGGCCAGCTTATTTCCTCCATAGAATTCTCAAATCAAATCCTAACCTTCCATTCTCTATTGCATCAAATCTTAAATCCAAAATTTGCATTCCTCATTCCTTCAACTCAAAAACTTAATCAGCCAGCCTTTAAACCCGTTATACTTCATCGAAATCCTCCTAAATCCTTTAAACATTTG
Source organism: Platanus orientalis (assembly GCA_025762735.1). Taxonomy (NCBI): domain Eukaryota; kingdom Viridiplantae; phylum Streptophyta; class Magnoliopsida; order Proteales; family Platanaceae; genus Platanus; species Platanus orientalis. The sequence goes on along the minus strand of JAOXJP010054423.1, from coordinate 12,882 downwards.
CCTATAAACCCCAACCTAAAGCCTATGAACCCACTTTTCTTTGGAGTCCTACATCACACCATCAATTGGGTCAGGTTAATTTCTGGAAGTCCACATCTAGTCAGAATCCTTAACTCATCCATCTCTCCATTTGCTACCTGAGGTCAATCCTCATGTGTCCCATATGCTTGACCAATTGCCTGGAAAACTTACCCACACCATGGATGCAGGGAGTGGCAATATACACTGATCCACCAAAAACTCCTTCAGACACCTTGAAGAGCCAGCCGAAGGACTCCATTTTTTCAGACAAAGCTCCAGATCCTGAAGAATCAAGGACCCCTATTCAAGATATTTCCCTTAAAAAATGAAAAAATGAACAGGTGCACACCTCTCCCTGGGCTTCTCATCATCACTGTTGAGGATGTATATGTGTTACTAGCAGAGAAGATATCATTTTTCTGTTAATAACAGCACAAATTACCTATTTCATTTGAGGACCACAGTAGCAAGGTCAATTTTGAAAAATCATTTATACAGAATTTTCTTTTAGAAAATCATGAATATTGTAGTTGAACATATAATGGATTTTCTTGTTAGCAAAAGATGTTACGGGTACAGCTTTTTCTTACGAGGGCGGTGCCACTCATTACTCACATATGCGTGAGGAAAATATCATATCTCTTACTAAAGGCCAAGACTTCACCATAAATTCTACAAGTGGTGTTTCTTCACTGAGGAATTGTTGGTGCCATGCTATCATTTTGGGATAATCATTGTGAATAAGAAAGTCCTCAAATGCTGAGCCTTTCAGCCTTTTAAAGAATAAGGAAAAACAATGAAACTGCTTCTCTCTTTGAGGCATTTAATGACTCCAACTTTTCTTTTGGTTATCGTGCAGGATTCTTTATGATAAACGGTTTAGCGTGTTTCATTATCCAGTCACGGATGAGGATGCACCAAATTATCGCTCAATTGTCCAGAACCCCATGGACATGGCTACTCTGCTGCAGCGAGTAGACTCTGGTCAGTATATTACAAGTTCAGCATTCCTGCAAGATGTTGATCTCATTGTGGCCAATGCGAAGGTGTGTTGACCTTCAATGCCTTTCTTACTGTAATGACTTGAATTTCATATTTATATTTTTAGAAATTTTCTTTTGTTATATTAATTTAGTAGAAATGCATAAGCTAAACTTGATTAGATTCTGTTTGTGCAAGGAAATATTTTCACCATAGTCTCTCTCTCTCTCTCTCTCTCTCTCTCTCCAGTAAAAGAAGGAAATCCTACATAACTTGAACAACCCTAGCAAACAAACAAACAAATAAAGTCAAAGAAAAGAGATTTCAATGGTGATTATGTGTAGAAGTAAGACGTCCAATTTATTCAAAACTGAGTAAGAGTTATCCTCTTGATCTGTCTTCAAAACCTATTTGACAAGGAAATGGATGGGATGGAATCCTTAACCGTTGTGTTACATTGTGTGCTCTTCTAATGGCAGATTTGGAATTAAGAGGACAGTCCTTGCTCAAAAATAGGTCAGGGATATATAAAAAACAAATTTTTTTGTCATAAAAAAATATTATGTGGTAAATGCTAGAATGGTGAAGATTTTTTTTTTTTAATGAATAATGATTTATTGAAAAAAGGGTGAAAAGAAGGGGGGGGGGTATACACCGACTGAGGAGGTTGAATAGGAAAAAAGAAAAATCTAGCCCCAGAGGCGCTAGGAAGTATGATATATGCAAGAGTACCAATCCCTCATAAGATCATTACTAGATATACCTTTAAAATCCATTGATGCCATGGCCCAAGATGCAACCTCAAATGTGATGGATTCGATAACCTCAGTCGAGGATCGAGATACGCCTTAAAAAATTCATCTGTTATGCTCCATCCAAATACCCCAACATATCCCATGGAGGATAGCATGCCAGAAAATCTTTCCTCTCAGATGGGGATTTGGAACATACCATTTCCATAAAAGATCGAGAAGGCAGGATGGCATGACCAAACAAAGAGGAATAGAGGATAAGAAGTGAACCCAAATGCTCCTAGAGAAAGGGTAATGTAGCATGATGTGTCTACCAGCTTCCCCAGCTGACATGCATAGCAAAAAGCTAAGTGCAAATGGATTAAGGAAGGGGACAACAATATGGAGTTCTACCATAAGGTAGCTAGTGGGAAGAAATGGAGAAGCTTGATCACAATAATGAAAGTTCAGGGAGTGGAAACTAATGACTTGGGGGTGATTAAAAATGGAGCAATAAGTATTTTCTCTGCTTTAGATGCTAAAGAGGTTCGTAAAAGGCCTCTCATTGAAAAGCTTTTTTCTTGTGTTGTAAGGGAAGAGTGTGTTTCCGAGTTGGAATCTCGTTTCTCTGAAGAGGAAGTGAAAGAGACAATCTTTTCTATGGATTAGGATAAGTCTTTGGGGCCCGGTGTCTTCTTCATGCTTTTTTATCAAGCCTATTGAGATATTGTTAAGGTTGATTTAATGAAAGTGTTCGCAAAATTTTATGACAAGGGCCCCATTAGCAAGGAGATGAATACTACTTTCATAGTCCTTGTTCTCAAGGAGTGATACAGGAGCATGTGGGATCAAAAAGAAGCTGGATGACAATGGTTGATATTGGGGTTTGATTGTAATAAGGCCTAAAGGCCATGGGTAGATTATGAAGTATTTAATTTATGGATTTTTTTTATGTAATAAGGCTTGAAAACCAAAGTCAATTTAGGGATTTAGGGTAATCTCAAAACTTACTTTTAGCCCAATTTTTCTAGGGTCAAAACTTGCCCCTTTGTCTAGATTTTGGTGTCTTTAGAAGGGCTATTCAGTTACCTTTCACAAGAGACCAAGATTGCACAAATCTGAGGTGATTTGGGAAAGTTATGACAAAATTATTAAAGGGGTACTAGTGAGTGATGGGAGTAGTGTTTTTAGAAGTTAGGTTAGTCAATAAGTCAAAGTGTGGGACCCTTTAGAGAGCTGGTCAACAGCCTTTCTGGGGGGGAGTTTTAATAGTCTTTTGTTCTATAAGTTTTATGTTTAGTAAGTGTCCTTGTTAGAATAGGATTTTTATTTTAGTGCTTTCTTATTATTATTATTTTCTTATGTTTTAAAGCCTTTAAATAGGGCTGCATGACATTTAGGGTTTACCATTGATGATTGATGAAATAAAAATTGAGTTTTAACTCTTTTCTTCTCATGGCTGGTGCTGTGTGAATTTCTCTAGGGGTTGGTGCCACTAGGAACCCCAATCAGTTGGTGAAGATTAGTTCTCGTCCTTCTTCTTGTTCTTTCTTTTTCTTTCTATCTACATTCATCTCTTTCTGCTGCTGCCATTAAAGTCATAGTGATTGTGCTGAATTTTGAAGATTGAAAGAACCACAAGAGCAGTTGGAATTAAGGACCACAGTCTCATTCTTGACCCCACTACTGAGTATTTCTGGGCTACTGTTTTGTCAAACCACCCAATCCAAAAGTAGGTCTTTTTGATATTTTTTAAGGGTTTTCTTCCTTTATACGTTTGCTATTTGAAACCCTAAAATCCTTTTGAATCTCTTTAGGTTTTGCTGATTTTCTGTTAACTTAAACCTAGTTCTTGAGATTGGTTTTGCTGAAATTTTTGGAACGGCCTGTTCTTCTATATACCTGATATAATTTTACTCATCGGATAAGCTTGAAATTTTGTACACTTATTCATCTATCATCCTACAAAGTTTCCTTCCATTCTGAGGGTTTTGTAGGGGTATTTTGGTCATTTCTTATCTACTGCCCAGATTTTCTAAAACCTTATTTTGGTGTTTATTCTTGATCAAAGGTATTGTTTTAGGTTGATTTTGGGTTCACACCCATAGGAATTAACAACCCCCTAAGTTGTCCTACACCAAGGAGGCTAGGGAGTTGGCCTATTAGTCTTGTGGGCAGCCTTTACAAAATCATTTATAAAGTATCATCTTTGAGATTGAGGAATGTGATGGATGAGGTGATGTCTAATTCTCAATGTGCTTTTGTAAATGGTAGATAGATTACTGATGGTATCCTTGTAGCCAATGAGCTAGTTGATGGTAGAAGAAGATAGAAAGAGCTTGGGCTGGTTTGTAAAATTGACATGGAAAAAGCGTATGACAGGGTACATTGGGATTTTCTTTGGTGGACTCTTGAAAAATAAAAGGTTTTGGAGTAAGGTGGATTGGGTGGATTTTGGGTTGTTTGAACCATCCTCACTATTCTATTTTGATTAACAGTACTTTAAAAGGATTCTTTAGCTCCTCTCGTGGTCTGAGACAAGGGTATCCTGTGTCTTCCTTCCTGTTCACTCTTCTGGCTGACGCTTTTAGTACTTTAATATTGGTGAGAGTGGAAGAGATTAGAATTTTTAAAGGATTTCATGCAAGTAAGGAAGACCCTTCCATATCCCACTTATAGTTTGCGGATGACATTATATGCTTTGTGGATTCTAGTATAGAACATGTTCTCAATTTAAATCTAATTTTGAGAATTTATAAGTGTATCTCGGGTTTTAAAGTTAATCTCTCTAAATCCAGCATGGTTGGTATTAGGGTGAGTGAAGAGGTGTTATCTAATTGTGCGGAAAACCTTGGTTGTAGGATGGAGTCTTGGTCTTTGAAATATTTAGGTATGCCGTTGGGAGGTAACCAATGATCAGTAGCTTTCTGGGACCCAGTTGTTGAGAGAATTCATAAGAAGATGGTGGGGTGGAAGAAGTCTTATATTTCCTTGGGGGGTCGAACCACTCTGATCAAGTTTGCCATGTCAAATGTGCCAATTCATTACATGTCTTTATTTAAATGCCTAGAAAGATTGAGAAGGTGTTGGAGAAACGTCAACAGGACTTTGGGATGGAGGAAAAGTAAAGAAAGATCATCTTGTGAAGTGGGGGGAAGTTTTTGGCCTAAAGATTATGGGGGCTTGGGGATTGGACATCTTAAGGAAAGAAATATCATCCTTCTCAGAAAATGGTTATGGCGTTTGTCCATAGAAAATGACAGTTTATGACAATCCGTTATTTACAACAACTATGGGAAGGATCCAAATGGGTGGGATTGTTCTAGTCGTCTTTCTCTTTTGGTGTCTCTCATTTGGACAATATTATCCTTCTTCCTCTGTTCCTCCCTCATGTTTAGTTTGGGGTGGGTAATGGTAAATCTATCAAGTTTTTTGGAAGGATATTTGGTGGGGAGATCGGTGTCTTTCCTCTAGTCACCTAGATTATTTAGAATTTCTAACCAAAAAGATGCCTTCATTGCTGATGCGATCTCCCTTCTCTGTATTACTCTTGGAACTTGACTTTCATAAGAGAGCAATTTGATTGAGAAGTTGATCTCTTAGGTCCTCTGCTTTCTAGCCTTGAAGGAGTCCTTATATATTCCAGTTTTCCTGACAAGAGGATTTGGATCCTAGAGTCACTTGGGAAGTTTTCTTGTAAATCCTTCTTTAAGTCTCTTCTTCTTCTCTAAAATTTTGACTTGTGCTTTCCTGCTAAGAAGATTTAGAAGGACCAAACCCCTCTCTAGGGTTAAGGCTTTCTTATGTTCTAGTGTGCTCAACTGCATAAATACCATGGATATGCTCCAGAGAAGAAGACCCTATATGCCCCATTCTTCTCATTGGTGCATTCTATGTAAGGATGGCGATGAATGAACAAATCACATTTTCTTTCAATGTAAATATTCTAAGGCTATTTGGAACCATTTCTTCTCAAGAATGGGCGGATCTCATGTTTAGCCGGGTGATCTTAAGGGTTTTATTAGGCAATGGTGTGGTAGTGGGCAGGGTAACCATGTAAGAATGTTTTGGGAGTGTTTGTTGTATGGGGTGATCTAGGGAGTTTGGAAGGAAAGGAATTCTAGATTGTTTGAAGACAGGTTCATACCTACTTTTGAGGTGATTGGCTACATCATTAGAGAGGTGGGAGGCTAGATTTTTGTGTCCAAGGAGTTTAAAGGGATCCTTCCTTTGTTACTTTATCGTGATTGGGTCTCTTTCTTAACTTGGTCTAATCAGAGGGTGAGGAAAAAAACTCTATCATGGACTCTCCCTCTTGTTGGTTCTTTCAAGCTTAACTTTTATAGAGTTTCCAAAGGAAATCCAGATCAAGCAGGGTTTGATTGTGTGTTTCGAGACCATTCTAGTTATTTCATTCGTGTTATTTGTGGTCCTTTGGGGGAGTGTGACTTGATTAAAGCTGAGTCTATGAGCCTCTTTATGGGGTTGAGAGAAATGAGGAAGATAGGGGTCTTGAAGAGGGTGATTCTGTTGTTGTGATTAGTTGGGGTTTGGTCTCTTGATCCCATCATCTGTGAGATTTGGGAGTTAATTCTTTTGTTGTCCATTATTCTTTCTCACATTGAGAGGAGTCAAAATGTGATGGTTGATAGAATGGAAAATAAGGGGGTTAGTTCTTTGTTTGGTGAGAGTTGGCTTCCAGAAGATTGTTTATAGGGGCTCCTCCTCTCCCTTCTTGTTGTATTTTTAGTTTCCTTTCTTAACAAAATGTTGTTATTTTTCAAACAAAAAAAAAGACACAAATGTGTGGGGATCTCATCATATATGGGTGTCTCTTTTAGATGAGATCCATGTTGTTCATCTTATTTAAAGATGCAATCCAGAGAAATGCTTGAATCCGATGGGGGGAAATCCATTCCAAATAGATTTAATCGGAAATGGAGAAGAAGGGGAGTTAGAGGGGGATGAGACGAATTGGAAAAAGGACTTGGCGTAGAAGGAATCTGAAGGATCTAAGGACCACTTGTATCTGTCAAGACAAGAAGGAGAGACGGAAAAGCTCAAGAGAATCAATGAGAAGCGTAGAACCCATCTTTGAATTTTGAAGATACCTTGAAATTAACAGATTCCAAGAGAAACTGTGAGGAGAGTTGGAGAGGATCTCTGCGATGAAGGCATTTTTAAGGGAAGCAATATGGAATAGTTTGGGAAAGCGGGATGAAAGTGAGAATTCACCAATCCGGACATCATTCCAAAAGCTGGCACGATGACCACTACCAATGACAAGAGAGAGAGAGAGAGAGAGAGAGAGAGAGAGAGAGAGAGAGAGAGAGAGAGAGGTGGGGATATAACAGTGGTCAGATATGAATGATGCATTTCTATATAAGAAAGGTTCTAGAGTTTGTTTTTGGGTTTGTGTCCCATCCATTTTGTTTCGATTCATACTTGCCAAGAATTAAGGAGTGTCATAAAATTTCTTCTTCCAAAGTGAAACGCCAAATCCATTTTCTGAGAAGAGACTTATTCCTCATGATAATATTTCCAATTCCTAGGCTATCCAGTGATTTTTGCTGACAAACCTCTTTCCAATTAAAGAGATGATCCTTTCAGGTGCCTTCCTCATCCCCATAAAGGCCTCTTTGTAGTTTCTCAAGTTTATTGGCCACTTTGATTGGAATGGGGAAAACTAACTTGTAATACATGGGAATGTTGGATAAAAATGCGTTGATTAGAGTAATTCTACCACCTAGAGAAATGTGAGACTTTTTCCAAGAAGTAAGCCTTTTGTCCACTTTCTAAATGATTGGGTCCTAAAATTTTCCCAGGTAGGGTTGGCCACCTAGAGGAAAACCAAGATATTTGAGGGGCCATTCTTCAACTCCACATATAAGAATATTGGCTAAGATTTAAAGGTGGGAAGCTTCAACATTGATGCTTGTAATATCGGATTTCCCCTAATTGACTTTGAAGCTTGAGATCTCAAAAACTTTTGGAGTGTATGTTTCAAATTCATGATGTCTGTAGGGCAAGGCTTGACAAATACAATTGTATAATTTGCAAATTTGAGGTGTGAAATAAAGAGGTCATTGTTGGGAAGCTTGAACCCCTTAACTAGTTGAACACGGACTGCATGAGAAAGAAGTGCACTTTGGGAGTTGGCCACCAAGGAGAATAAAAAGGGGGATAGTGGGTCTCCCTATCTGAAACCTCTTGAAGAACAAAAGAACCCTTTAAAGGTGTTATTGAGAAAAATGGAGAACCAAGGACATGTCACACAACCCATCATCCATTTAATCCATGTGGAACCAAATTCTCAGAACCCATTCCAGAAAATCCCAATCCACTTTATCAAGAGCTTTTTCAAGGTCAATTTTGCAGACTAGACCTGGAGTCCATATTTCTTCCAAGAATGGATACACTCATTTGCCAAAAGAATTCCATCTGTGATCTATCTACCTCTAATGAAGGTACCTTGGGAGATGGAGACAATGCCTTCGATGACAGTCCTGAGCCTACAAGAGAGTACTTTTGCAATGATCTTATATAAGCTTCCAACAAGAATTATAGGCCGGCAATCAGTGAGGAGAGAAGCACCATTAAATTTAGGGATAAAAGGAATGAAGGTGCCCTAGCACTTTTGTGGAAAGTGCCTCTCCCATGGAATTCTTTGAAAACATGCTTTAAATCATCTTTTATATCTCCTAAGAAGTCTGGTAAAAGGACATGGAAAATCGATCAGGGCCTGAAGATTTATCTTTATCCATATTGAAGACTGTTGTCTTGATATCCTCCTTTGTGAAGGGCCTTTCTAGGGATGCAGCTTCTCAGGTGAAAGGCAAGCTTGAAAGAGGTTGTTGATTATAGGATGGAAGTCACCTCCTGTGAGAACAATCTTTCATTGAAGGTAGAAGTTGCAGTGTCAATTTCCTTAAAATTTGACCCTTCATTTCCATCAATCAATAATTTGGTGATAAGGTTCTTCATTTTCTTTCTATTAGCAACTTTATGGAAAAATCTTGTGAATCCCAAGGCGTAGCACAGTTGGCCAGGAACACACCTTAGGAAGCATAGGTCTTGAGTTCAAAACCCACCCCCTTGGGGCCACTTGCCTGGGTGTAAAAACCCGATTTACCCGATTCATGGGAGAGGCAGGGAGTCCACGTGCCCCAAGGACTTAGTCATGTGCTCTAAGAGGCCTGGATATTAAAAAAAAAAAACTCAATGGAAAAATCTTGTGTTTCCATCCCTCTCAATCCATTTGTATTTGACCTTTTGCTTCCAATAAACTTCATATCTAAGCAATGCCTCCAGATCAGCCATTAGGGAAAGTCTAGTGGTCTGTAGATTCTCAGGGAGGCCCATATCATCAGAATATTGTTTATCAATGTTTGAGATCTCATCCAAAATTTAGTCCTTATTTAGATGTAGCTTGCCAAAGGTGTTCTTGTTCCAGGATATGAGTTTCTATTTTATGATTTGAAGTTTTTGACAGAATTTAAAGCCTTCTCTTCGAGAGGCCCTGCATTCATTCCACCATGAGTCCACATTAGATTTGAAGTCAGGATGAAGGCCCCACATATTTTCAAATTGGAATGGCTTAGGCCTGATGCTCTGGAACTCTGTATTTAAAAGAATAGGCCATTGATCTGAAATGACTCTCAAATGGGCCTCTTGGAAGAAATGCGGAAACGATCCTCCCAGTCCAAAGAGATCAAGAATCTGTCCAGGTGGTATAAAATGGGAATCTAACGGCAATTAGTTCATGTGATTTGGCTAGATAATCATTAATATAAGTAATGTTATATTGAGGGAATCTAGGTGATTGGGTGGACCATGGTAATTGGCAAGAATTTCATTGAGAGCATAGAGTTCTTTATATGGATGTTGACGTTTTTATACTCACAATTACATGAGTGTCAATGGAGACACTCTTTTCAAAATGAGCTGTAACTGGACCGATGTTCATATTTTGTATCTTCACACAACATGCATAAGTGTATTGGTAGGTGGCTGTTTTCTGCTGCTTGGAGGGAGGGCATTGACAATCTAGACCATCCATCTGATAAGGGATCCTCTGGATGAGTTATGTGGACAGTTCTTCCAATTAAGTTAACACCATGCCTAACCATGTCTTTGACTTTTCTGATGTGGATGGAACCGAATTTTGTAATATAAGAGAGTGGGAAAGGGAGCTCTCGTTTACTATGTCCCTTGGGCCAAAAATGGCCATGTGAAGAGCGGGTGAGGTGGTGGAATATGTGTCCCCCTTTGGTTGCACTACCTTAGTTGCCTTATGTAAATTTCCTCAACCAACATGAATACAAACCTGATTTTTTTTGGTGGTAATAAGAGAAGATATCGATTAAGACTAAGGCGGGTCAAAACCCGCTAAGGAGGGGTAGAGGACCATTGAGATAAAACAATTAGGCTATGGGTTGCCAACAAGTGAGCAGACATATGGCAATCCTAGGACCCAAGAAAAAAAATAAGTTTTCAAACCTAGAAGCAATAAGTTTACAATCCATAATAAGACCCTTGACAGACCAAGGTCAAATACCAATGTCAGACTAATCCATAATAAGACCCTTGACAGACCAAGGTCAAATACCAATGTCAGACTGGAGGAGGGAGATCATCTCTATGCAATCACCCTCTAAAACCACCTTTTTGAGTCCCAACTCGTGGGCTTTTAGGAGGCTGGACCTTGGTACCATACATTCCACAATGTCAGCTGACCAACAATTACCTAGCTCCGCCTAGGCAAGCAAAAGGAGAGCATCACCATCCCAAATAAGAAAACCAGCTCCTGCCTTCTCGTTTTCATCTATATAGGAAGCCATCAAAATTAATTTTAAAGCACCCCGGTTTAGGAGGAATCCAAAAAGCAGTATCAGGCAATTCCATTGAACAATTGGTACTATCCTTGCCCTCTTTACTCTCCTTGATCAACCTCTAAGAATCCAAGATCAGTTTAGTAATAGGAGGGGACGAGTTTTCAAAATTTTCATGATTTCAAAATTTTCATATATTCCAACACAAAATTGCAACAGCTGAAACAACATCCCTTCTATCATTTTTGCTTATGTTCTCAAAGGAGAACCATTTCATAAACTAAGAAGCAAAGGATTCATTAGCATTTAAATTAATTCTTAAAGAAAGAAAACTATCAAACCAAATCCTCATAACCGTCTCACACTCAAGCAAACAATGTCTAGTAGTTTCTTCGTCAAACTTGTAGACAAGGTAAATGGGGTTGATATCAATTTTTCTCTTGTGAATATTGATTTTGGTGGGGAGAGCATTCATACAGGCTTTCCAAATGAAGTGTTTGACTTTTTGAGGAATAGACAATCCCCATAATTCATTCCATGGATAGGGGGAATGACTGACATGGGTTTAAGGAGAGGAAGGAGGAGCAATTTCCAGATGATAGGTAGACTTAACAGAAAAATTGCCCCTTCTATCAAAGTGCTAAATCTTCTCATCTAGCTCTTTGTTTAAACTCAATGGAATCTTAGAAATTGCTTGAACCTCCTTATTAGAAATAAAGTGAACAATAGGCGATAAATCTCATTTCATTAAATTCTTATCAATTAGATCCGATATCAGAGAATGGGGGGAGGGGTAAAAGGATTCGGAATGGATACTCGAAATTAGGGCAAGAAGGGATCCAAGGATCAGACTAAACATAAATTTTTTCCCTCAGATCCTACTTGCCATCTTAAATCTTTATTCAAAATCTCTTTACTGTTCTGAATACTCTTCGAAGCCCAAGAGCTATTGGGACTTAGATTTAGCATCAAGAAAAGCAACCCTAGGAAAATGCAAGGACTTAAGGAGACGAGCCCAAAGAGAGTTAATATTTTTAAGGATTCTCCAGGCTTGTTTTTATTAGGAGGGATTTATTGAATGCATGGAGATCTCTAATTCCTAAATCACCATCCTTTTTGCCTTTTCTAATATTGTTCCAACAAATCCAAGTATTTTTTTTCTTTGTTTCATTACTATTCCACCAGAATTTCCTTTGAATAGAATTTATGGATTCACAATTTTTTTTTGGAACGAGGAAGCATGACATATCATATACCAAGATATCCGATACTACAGACTTCAGAAGAATTTCCTTACTAGCTTTATTAAGGATCTTAGATTTCCACCCTTGGATTCAATTTCTAGCCCTCTTCAATGAAGGAAAATAAAGCAACTGTATTCATTTCGATAGAAGAGGGTAATCCCAAATAATTGCTTAGAATTTGAGATTGTTTAATGTTCAGAGAGTTTTGAATTAATATCTTGAATTGTGTAGGGGTTTAGGAACTAAAACAAATTTATCATGATTTATAGCTTGCTTAGAAGCAACATTGAAAACTTTGAGGCACTCCACAATATGATTAACAGCTCTCATGTTGACTTTAGCAAAGATATAGCAATCATCCGTAAAGAGGAGGTGAGAGATGGGAGGCTTTAGTTTTGATATGAATACCCAAAATCAGACCCTTATTCTCTTTTTCAATAAAAGAGGCAGATAAACCTTTAGCACACAGAAGAGAGAAAAGGTGAGATAGGATCACTTTTTCTTATACCTTTAGAGGGAGTAATATGCCCTCCAAGAGAACCATTAATGAGAATCTTGTAAGAAACCGAGGAAATACATTCCCAAATCCACCTACACCATTTGCTACTATCATAGAAATCACCATCCTCCACTTCACCTGATGATACGCCTTGCTCATATCAATTTTTAGGGCAGGGTGGTGGTCTTTGGACTTACTAATCCTAAGGAATCTAAGAATTTCATAAGCAATGAGGACGTTATTGGTTATCATTCTTCTTTTCACAAAAACACTTTGATTTGGGGATATAATTTTAGGGAAGACAATTTTTATCCTATTAGCCATTGATTTGGAGATAATTTTATAAACTGCATTATAGGGACTAATAGATCGAAATTGAGATACAAGTTCTGGATTTTTGAGTTTAGGGATAAAGGTAATGAAGGTTTGATTTATCGAAACTGATGTAGAACAGAACTCACAAGAAGTTTTGTGAGTTACACACAAAAAAGAAAAAAAGCTCTAGTAGAAATCATGAGAGTTACACACAAGAAAGGGGAAAAGGTCTAGTAGAAATCATGAGCCCCGAGATCGGA
>JAOXJP010054412.1:0-15889 GCA_025762735.1 Platanus orientalis | reverse complement strand
GAAAGTGTGTGCATAAAATGTGAATCCAGTCACCAAATGCTTAACCTCATTGTTTTGAAAAAGACCCTCGTCCAACACTTCATTACCTTTGTCTAACCTTAAGATTTTCTTATTTAGATCTAAAAACATAATAAAAGTATAAGGAGGAGAAAGAGGAATAGTTTAGGAGAAAGGGGGGAAAATCTCTAATTTGAAAAAGGTAAGCCTTAGAACCCAAACCTTGGTGATTCCTCTCAGTTTTGAAGTTTTTTATTAAATTTTTATAAAATCTCACTATGCTAAGTATTTTACATCTTGGATATTATAAGGATAAGAGTTTGAGAGAATTTCTTGGAGAGAAACAACAAGGGAAAAGGGACTTTACAAGATAAGCTTAATTTTCTATAGAGATTAAGAAAGATTGTGAAGAGTAAATGATTGTATAGTGCATGCACATTTTTTTGATCTTAGGATCTTAGAAATTCATGTATTTCAAATAATTATGAGTTTTTCTTGTTAGAATCTTAAGAACTTTTCTTAACTTTGTGATTTTCAAATGCTTCTACGTTTTTCTTGTTAGGATCTTAGAAATCCATTTGTTGGAGAACTTAGTCTCCTTATAGTGATGGAGAAACAATTGGAAATTTGACCGTAAATTGATGTTTAGTCTTTTAATCATGTTGTATATGGTGAATGAATGTCAGTGATGAAGACTTTGTTATGTGATATGATTGTTACCACCTTGTGGTATAAGGATTAGAGATGTGACAAGAAATGATACAAAAAAATAATAAAACAAAAGAGATATAAGTGCCAAGTGAATAAACGAGTGAATGTCACACTTTGGGTTTTGGACCCCCAAAAGGGTCTAGATTTGGGGTGTGATAGTCTAGATAATCTTTGACATCCATCTCTGCAAAAAATGGATTCGAGAGTTAGTTCTAACATGAAAGATAGTTTTTATGGTAGCCATTTTTAGTCTTATCATCTTCAACTGTGTCTCAATTTGTTGAGTCATTCATACTACATCATCATGTTTGTACACATCATCTAGCAAAACTTTTCAAGTGCTAATATTTCTCCTTGACAGCATGGTGTAGGAATGAATGGCAGCTTTGATACCAATTGATGTTGTAAGTGTTTGGAAATGAATCCAACTAGTTGATTGAACACAACCTTCTAACAAACTTGTTGATTTTCTTAAGGGGAAATACCAAGAATAATAAGACTTTTTAATTTTCACAAAGAAACATACCAAAAAATAAGGGTAAATGAAATAATTCTTTTCAACTTCAAAACTTCATTCAAAATACTCAATTAGTTTGGATTACAACCGTGAATTTTTAGTCCTTGGACCCAACAACCCAAAAATTGAAATTTTCTAAACAAATTCAAATTCCTAATACATTAGAAATTGCTAAAAATAGGAAATTACTAAACTGGAAATTTCTTAATTCTACCAAAAACCATCCTAATATTCTTAAAATAACTTATAAATTTATTCTTAAAAAATGGCATCAAATATCCCCACAATGTGCAAGAAATTGAAGCTTCTTGAAATAGCAAAAATTAACAAAAAGTGACGTTTGAAGGCCTAAACAAGGGATTTTGGGGACTTTCTTGACCTCAAACAATGTTTAGGACAGTGTAAGGCATGTCGAACCAGTCGTTTCAAGAATTTCAACTTTGAAATCGGATGTCAATGTCAAAAACTTTGATCATTTAAAGTTTAGAGACCAATTTTGACTTCTTATGATTAATCTGTTCCATAAATCTGATTGCAACTTGATGCATTGCATCATAAGGAGAATGAGAGATTATGAAAAGATGAAGAAGTTGGGCAAAAGGATCTTAGATTTTCTTTTTTTATTTTAAAGAATAGATTGATTGATCATGGTTACCCACAACTCATGGTAGTTAAAGCTGGTACGTGTGTAGTTTCAGGCATTTTTTTTGGGCAGGGGGGGGAGGGTAAAGACCAGCTCGAGGAATTTGGTGAAGATTCGACTCCAGATCCGGACTCTTGTTTTTCATGTCTTTAAATATTTCTCGTGTCCGGGACTCATGTTCTTCATGTATTAACGTATTTCTTTTGTCTTAACGCTGGCGAATATATACAGCCATCTGTATAGAAAGTCACCGAGTTGAATACCGACCCCACCATCATCCATAGTTGGCTAGTTGCTCACGAAGTTTTTTTTTTTTTCTTGGTTCAAGGAAAGACAACGCAACGTTTCGAAGGCCTGTATAATTAATTATATAAACGCTTATATAGTGAACATAAGAGCAAGGCCTTTTCTTGCCTTTACCTAAACCTTTGCCGGGGCTATCATGGCCAACGTACTTTATTCCGGCAAGGAATTACAGCGTCTTCGTACATGTTCATGTATCAAGTTAGCTTGTTTTTGCAAATCCTTTAGGGGTCTAATGGCTTGTTTGTATCGGTTTTTAGTCATTCGGGTACACCCTTTCTGGCTTCAGCTTTCTTATTTTGTCTATCTTTCCTTTGTGGGTTTCTTAGTTTTGAAGTTTTTGAACCCAAGAACCGATTCACTCAAGCCAAAGGACTTGGATGTGTTCTTCATGTCCGTGTCTTCTGTAACAGTTTCAAGCATGTCAACTGTGGAAATGGAGATTTTCTCCAATACCCAGCTTATCGTTATTACAATTTTAATGTTTATAGGTGGGGAGGTCTTTACTTCTATGCTTGGAAATCTATTGGTTGATAAAAAAGTCGACTTGGTGAGTTTTGACCTTAGCGCTTCGAGTCCCACCAATGTTGTCCATCAAATTGAGTTAGGTTTGGTAAAGGGTCTTGAAAGCGAGAAATCGGCTATGGAGGTCAAGAACGAGAGTGAGACTATAGTTAATGAGGATTTGAAGTATAAATCAATCAGTTATTTGGGTTATGTAGTATTGGGTTATATTATAGTGTTTCATATAGCTGGGATTACATCAGTTTTAGTGTATTTGAGGCTTGTTCCAAGTGCAAGAGATGTACTAAAGAACAAGGACATTCAGATGCTCACATTCTCTGTGTTCACAATCGTCTCCACGTTCTCAAATTGTGGTTTTGTTCCCACAAATGAGAACATGATAGTCTTCAATAAGAATTCAGGACTACTACTAATTCTTATCCCTCAGATCCTCCTCGGGAACACTTTGTATCCATCATGCTTGAGATTTGTGATATGGGTCTTGGGGAGATTCACAAAGAAGCTAGAATTCGATTACCTGTTAAAGAACACGAAGGAGATCGGATATTCTCACTTGCTCCCTAGTCTACACTCTCGGTTTTTGGTCCTGACCGTTTTGGGGTTGATATTGGTACAGTATATACTATTTTGTTGTACGGAGTGGAATTCAGAAGGCTTGGAAGGTCTGAATTCTTATGAGAAACTCGTAGGAGCATTGTTTCAAACAGTAAATTCAAGGCACAGTGGTGAAACGATTGTCGATCTCTCAATCATCTCCCCGGCGGTGCTGGTGCTATTCGTTGTATTGATGTTAGTCCTCTCTCTCTCTCTCTCTCTCTCTCTCAGTAGGATTTCCCGCACAATCCCAACTTGAGTTACTTAAAACAAAAGATGAAAATATTTTAACAGGTTCAATTATTGATCACCCCGATATCACACATTACAAATAAGTGTTTCATCAACTTCACGTATCTCCTATATTTTTGTCCTTTTATTTGTTTATTATCATTGTGGTTATTGAATCAAACTGAAATATATAAAATTGCAAGTTTTTTCCCCACCTTCACACACACTCCGGAATTTTTGTCTAATTTTTACTTTGTTTATTATCATTATGATTATCAAATCAAACCAAAATATACAACAACAACAAATTAACAGCCTTATCCCAACTATTTAGAATCGGCTACATGAATCTTGTTCCGCTATTCCGTTCTATTGAAGATTATATTTGCTGTTTAATTACAAGCTGCTATGTCCCTCCTTACTACCTTCACCCAAGTTAATTTTGGCTTTCCTCCAGTTCTTTTAACACCTTCAACTTATATTGTGTCACTCCATCTCATGTGTAGTCATTGGTCTTCATTGCATATGTCTAAAGCATCTCAATCAATTTTTCCTCATGTTATCACCTATTGGTGATACACCTAAGCTCCCACAAATGGATTCATTCCTAATTTTATCCTTTTTAGTTTTGTTATTCACCCATCTCAACATCCTCATTTCAGCTACACGCATTTTATGTATGTGTTGTTGGTTGGTTGTCCAACACTCTACACTATAAAGCATGGTTAGTCTTATAGAATCAAACCAAAATACAAAAAATAAAAATATAATAAAACCAACAGAAAGGAAAACATATCCATCAATAATAAATAAGCCATGTCTAAGTCAATTTGTGCTAAAACTAGATGATGGAGGTAATTACGAGGATGATTTATTAATTAAACAATTAAGGTTTTATAATGAGGAACAAGGAATGTTCATCTATTGTAATCGATCAAAAACAATAAAAAATGACAGCCAGCTAGATATCCTCCAATTATGTAGTTGTTGTTGTCAATTGTTTCTAGTTAAATGATTAATATACCATAATGAATAACTCTTAGTAAAAGATTTTGGCTTGTTTTACAGGTACCTCCCTCCGTACACTTCCTATTTACCCATCAAAGATGTTGAACCCTTAACAGGAAACTGTGAAAAGAGGCCGACAAAAAGGGGACAGCTTGTGGAAAATCTATTGTTCTCAAATCTCTCTTATTTGGTCATATTCATCATCCTCGTTTGCCTTACTGAGAGTGAAAAGATGAAAGAAGATCCTCTCAACTTCAACGTGCTCAACATTGTCATAGAAGTAATCAGGTAAGATTCTTAATTTGCTCTTTCTCCTTTGGGTCTCTTCACGCACCATGAAATTAATCACCATCTAATAAATGGACTTAACTTCTCCACATTAATTGGAAATAAAAGTGAAGTCCCCACTGGTAATGGAGAACCCTATGACAATTAACTTCAAAAGATGGATCACATTGTACACAGATTGCTCTCACCTGCGCAAATAAGGTAGATCGTTAATTGGTCTACAGATCAATCATCAATGGCAGGCTTAGTGCATGCCATGGTGTGACGCATAGATTTCCTTATCTCCTTGCCTCATAAGTGCCCCATGACCTAGTGTCGAGTAAAATTTCTTTATCATGTCTTTCTTTCCAAATTGTAGATGAGAATTGTGGTCAGTTCATTCAAATCAATCATTAGAAGCTGTCGGAACGGATCCTCTCCTATCTGTTATAGTCTTGTTAACGTCTTGGCATATTTAGAGTGCAATGTGTGGGTGATAAATGAGATCATAGGCCATGGAAAAAATCACTGTTTTTCCACTCGTTTGTACTCTTGATATGCCAAGACGTTAACAGGACAATAACAGAGAGAAGATGATCCAGGAACTGTGGGTGAGGATTTCATTTATATCCATTATTAATTCTTTTGCGCTTCCATTTTTAACTTTCTTGTATGGACGAGTATCAACTATTTTTTTAAGTTAAACAAAATGGAAAAACACATTGATTCCAGGGTATAAATTCTAAGTGGCAGCCACACAAAGGGCATATCCCAGCTCAGATCAGGTTTGTCCCATGACGACAAAGCTCCGGCTCGGCTCAGGATCATCTCAAGCTCGGTTTGGGCTTGTAAAAATGGACTTGGCTCGTCAAAAACTATTATTTAAAAAGAAAAAAGAAAAAAGAAAAAAACCCAACAGCGTAATGGCACAATGACCTAATTTGTCTTCTTTGAACACTACGATTGGCTCAGTGAGCTTAATTAAAACAAGGTCAATTCCTATGTTTAGGGTTTTGCTTCTATTTTACTGAAATGTTCATGGAACCTATTTACATGGTCTGTGAAATTTATTATAAAATAGTCACCCACCATTGCCACCGGCATATAAAAATCCGCTTTTTATTTGGTGTGACCCCTTAAAGATTGCTTAAGGTCTGCCCTGTATCAGGGGCAGACACATCAGCGCTGATGGGTCTGCACCCACTGCAGGGCAGACGTTAGGCATTCTTTAAGAGTTCACAACAATTCCTGAGATAAAATTGAGGTTCCTTTTCAGCACAGAGGATTTGGTAGGACAACTTATAGGGTGGTTAAAGTTGGAATGACATCAGAGCCAACACATCAGTACCAAAAAAGTGAAAAACATCAACCAAAAAGTGTATATCACTTTTTGGTGCTGATGTGTCAATCCTAATGTCATTCCAACTTTAGCCACTCTCTAAGGTGTCGTACCTAATCCAGTCTAGGGGGGTGCGGTGGGGTTGGGGAGAAGGACAAAAACAAAAGATAAAACTGCTATTATTTTTTCTTAGAAGGATTGTTTCCTATTCACAAATAATGTTGTGTTTCAGGAGCATATATCCCAAAAAGTAAAAATCACTACTTTTTTTTGCAGTATGTGCAAGTCTCCTAAAACCACAAGATTGCTTGTGGATGTGAGACAAGTTCTGTTTTTTTATACACTACACAGCATGGCGTACATGCATGTAGTTTACTATCAATAGTGGTCACTCAAGATTTACAAGCATGAAAGTTCATTCGCATGAACCCCCCTAGATTTGGTGCACACAAAAGATGTGCACAAGTTGTGTGCATGGACCAGGGCAAACACATCAGTGTGAAAAAGTAATAGCACTCATCACTTTTCAGCGTTGATGTGTCCACCCCAGGTCCATGCACACAACTTGTACATGTCTTTTGTACGCACGAAATCCGGGCTCTCCCATGAATGAGCAAGCAACTTACAAATAGACCTAAAGGGATCAATCAAATTACCAAATCCTTATCCTATGTAAAAATTTAAAATACATAAACGTGCAACTATTCTCAAAATGCACACTTTTACGACAAATCTAAAACTCCAACTGGATTAAGAGGGAAGTTTTAAATTTTTGAATAGCAAGCATTAGACACTTATTGCACGTGTTTAATATACCGCAGAGGATTTTGAGTCAACCTAAAGGATAACAAAACAACATAGCCACATCCGGGACCCATCATATATATGAACTTTTATCTTCTCGTATGCCAAGCAATATCAATGTGTCACATCTTGGTTATCTGGTCATGGTGTGCTTTGATCATCACATAAATTTGTACAACTTTGATTAGCACTCATTATAACCTACCTTGAGAAAGGAGCTAAACTCCTATCCAGGATTTGGTTTCCATTCATATGGAATAAAATGAGTGGATGATGCAATTTTTTACTACGGAATAGGAAAGAATGTTCTGTCCTGGATTTGGTTGTCCCAAGCATTTGGGGACTTCATATGGAATAAAATGCGTACTCCATATCCAAAAAATGTATCACCCACCCATTTTATTCCATATGATGTCTCTTAGTGTCCTAGACACTAAATCCTGGACAGAACATCCTTTTCCTATGGAATACACATTTTTCTCCATATGACATGCTGGACACAAAATCCTAGACAGAACATTTATTGATAAATTGCTCTTGTGGATCAGATCTCTTTTGTCCTCATTATATTCATATTTTATACGCCTAAAACTAAGGTTTGAACACAAAGATTGCATATTATGTGCAGTGCAAACGGAAATGTGGGGTTCTCAACAGGCTATAGTTGCAAAAGACAAATCAAGCCCGATGGTTACTGCAAGGATGCATGGTACGGATTCTCTGGAAGATGGAGCAATAAAGGGAAGCTGATACTCATCTTGGTCATGTTCTTCGGAAGACTTAAAAAGTTCAATACGGAATGGGGAAAAGCTTGGAAACTTTTGTAACATAAATTAAGGGTTGCATGTATATGTCCTCCGACAGGCAGAAAGTTGAGGACTTTTGTGTATTGTTTAAAAATCTGGATTGGTCAGCTGACTTTGAAGTTTGCAATCCGAGTTATCTAATAACTCAACCTCAATTACCATCCGGTCATTACAAAAATATATTAATATTTTCTAAAATATATAAGAAAATGGTAAAAATATGAAATAAATAAATAAATATAGGTGAGCAAAACTGAAAATTCACTGTTTCATAACTCATATTTTCAAGATAGAATGCAGGGTAAAAAAGGAAAATAAATCCAACTTAAGAGAAATAAAATAAAAATAAAAATGTTACAATATAACAAACATAGAACCAAAAAAAAAAAAAAGGTGAGATGGAGGTCACCATTAAAGAACAGATATAATATGAATGGAAAATATCTATAAATAAAAATTAAAACCTACCTCTAATTTACAGATATAATATTCCTACAAAAAAAATTAAAAGAAATAATACAAATGGGGTATATCTAGAAACAAAATAATTCCACCTCTTATTTGTTTCAATTCTCAACTCGCTGGCTATAGACCAAGGAGAACTTGCTATCATTATATAATCATTCTAACTAATATTCCCTAACATGAGTAATTACATTGTTACAACTAAATGATAGAGATGATTCCATACAACTCATATACAAAAGACATAAATACGTCCCCTCGAATGAATGAGGAAGCATGAACCATGAGTTTATCACGAAATTGATGAACACATTGAGAAAATAGGACTTCGTGAAGATGTCCATATGTTGGTCAATGGTTGCACTGTGCCAAATAACAAATTCTTTATTAATCACCTTTTCCTGGATGAAATGGTAATCAACTTTAATGTGTTTTGTGCTAGCATGAAACATGGGGTCACTAAAACAAAAATGGTTTTTAACAACATATTTTAGGTAGTGTTTTTGTACAAATGTTGTAAAAGGCAAAATAATATACAGTGTTTACAATTAAAAAAACATTATTAAATGGGATAAATAACATAAACAGTGATTTTAAAACGCTTTACAAACATATAAAGACAACATTTTTAGAAAACACTATTTATGTGGGTATTATACAACATTTTTAAAACATTTTCATACATTCTTCTGTAAAAACATTACAGTCAACATTTTCAAAACATTGGCTATACTCCACCGCATATGAAGTGTTTTCAAAACGTCGTCTAATCTCTAGTGCATTTTTAGGGCTTTTTATTCACACGTTATCTTATCTCGTTGTGCATCTTCATTGCTTACATCTCCCATCTGTAGAGGACAAGTAAAGCAGAAAAGCAAAGAAATGGGTTTGAAGGTTTGTGCATTCTCTGATTTCATTATTTTTTTTTTTTAATTTTTTATTTGTGTTGGAATAACTCCATCCATGGCGTACCTTGTTGTGGGTTCTAATTTTGGGTTCTCTCTATATGTTCTTTATTGTCTGTTTGATGGGTTTCTCTGCATCTTTGCATGGTATAGTTGTTAAAATGTTAAAGAAATTAGTTTTTTTTTTTTAATCAAAACTTAATTTGTCTGTTTCTATTTAGATCTTTCGAGTTTAGATGTTCTAGTTTTGATTGTCTCATCAAATTTCTTTCAAATCTGAGGGAATCATCGGCATGCATAGGCTAGAAATCACATTCTTTTATTTTTTCAGTTTTTTATTAATCAAAATATTTTTTTTATTTTTCAATCTTGTCATCTGCCATTCTCTCATTGTTTTACTTTTTTAGGGAGTTACTAATATTGCAACGGCATCAAAGATTCGTTTGTGGTATGTTCTCTCTCACTTTCCTTTTCTCTTTGTCATGCTCTATATGTCTCCCATTTATTAGGGCTTTTCTAAATTTGTAGCAGAAGAGGATTCGACCGTGCACAACACACTTTCTTTTATTGTTCACAATGACTTGATTCAAGTAAACATCATCATCTTCTTCTTCTCTACTTTTATTTTTTAATATTTTTTGGTGGAGCTGTTTTTCTTCCCCTTTCATTGATAAAATATGTTTTTTATTTAAAATTTTCTTTTAGTTGTAATTTATGTTTGTTGTTTTCTTTTCATTTTAAACTTTTCTTTATCAGTTATTCTTTTGATATTTTAAAATTATTTTCCTTCTCAATGCTTGGCCATAAATTCTATTATTTTGGCTTCATCCCATGGTTTGGGTGCTCATGGCTAATTTTGCTTTTTTCCCTAGTGTTATGTCTTAATTTTACATATCTTGGTGTTTCTTCCACTTTGAGGCCATTATTACCTTTATTGATAATGGGTTTTGATATTCTCAAGTGAAGATTTGGTTCCTATTACGTGTTCTAGTTAGATGCTCTCCTATAAAGATTTAGGTATATTGCACAAAACTATGTAGTAGGATGTGCCAATGTTGAGGAACATTATCAGTTGGGCTTGTCCTTCCAAGGAATTCCCCCTCTCTTTGAGTGGCTCAAGGCTAACACTGCAAGAACTCAGGGACTAACCCAAGTTCTTAAGTCTTCTCATATTGATGTTCTGAAACTTAACTACATTGGAATCAATATGCTTAACAATCATGTTTTACCAATAATCAGGAAAAAAGATGAGAGATATCATGTTTCACCCACAATGTCAAGTTTTCCAAGTCTTTGAGCTTATCCCTGATTTCATCTCTTCTTATTCATACTCTGAATGGCCTGCAAAGTTCTCTTCTTATTCATACTTTAGATGGCCTGTAAAGCAACTCTTATGATGAGAAAGAAGTAGATGAGGAAGATTCTGAAAAGAAGACAAAGACAAAGAAAGTGAAGGAAACATCTTACTAGTGGGAGGTTTTGAATGATG
Organism: Platanus orientalis; assembly: GCA_025762735.1. NCBI lineage: Eukaryota > Viridiplantae > Streptophyta > Magnoliopsida > Proteales > Platanaceae > Platanus > Platanus orientalis. Next base: position 5,285 of record JAOXJP010054412.1, on the reverse strand, counting down.
TGAAGGCCATTTGGCTACGGAGCCCAAAGGAATGATCTCAGCTGTTGAGTATTTAGAGGAAATATTGACAAATGATAAGGTTGGCTTCTACATTAATAGAGCGGTGTTTGTTAGGGCTGAAGCTGATTTCATTAACTCTCCTAAAGGGTCCCAGATGTTTGGGGATGTTTAGGGAGGTATTTTAATTACTAAATTTTGACTTTCTATTGTTTATGTTTAGTTTAGGAATCTAAATGGTGAAGAAATGTCAATACTAGCAATCAACACAGTAATGTCATTTTTTATATAGAGTTGCCCAATGGATGGCAACCTCAACCCTATGTATCAAAGGGAATTAGAACCTTACCAAGATGAACCAACTGCTACAGAGGATCTCAGATTTTGGCTCAAATTGTATGTACCTGAAGTCTTTTTTAAGCTTTTAAAACCAAAGGTAGGGTGAGGATAGCTCTGAAGATGCTTGTGGATACAATTTTCTGGCATTTTATTGTAAATAGTATAGGTAATTATTTTTTTCATCTATTGTATATATTATTATATGTGTATTTACCTTCTATGATACTGATAAGGATAGCCTTGAGTTTTGTTTCTTGTATTCAACCATTCATGGATTCACAAAAATAAAAAATTAAAAAAAAAACATGGTTAGCATGATGGTTGAGGACATATTTTCTGATTTTACTTATCATTGAGGTTTTTTTTCTTCTATTTAGACATACTTTATACATCGTTTTCAAAACGTTGTCTATAATGTGTTTTTTTGCTATTCAGACATACGGTAGATAGAGTTTTGAAAACGTTATCTATATTGTTGTATTTTAAACAACATTTTCAAAATGCAATCTATAATGACAAGGTTGTCTAAAGGTTTTGACTTTCGCTAATGCAGTTTGAAACGACATTTAAAAACGTTGTCTATTATAGACAACGTTTTTAAACATTGTAAAAGGCCTTTTTTATTGTAGTTGGTTAGCGACTAAGGATATGGTAGATATGTTGTTACACCAGATGACTAGGGTAGTTGCAATCAAAAATTCCAAGTCATAGAGCAACATATGAAGCCACAAAATTTCTACGGCAATGAGAAAGAGAGAGAGATTCAAACTCATTGGAGGATCGAGCAACTGTGGGTTGTTTATTGGTAGTCCATATGACTGTATTAGAACCGAGAAAAATGCAATAGCCACTGGTTGATCTTTGATCATCACCATCACCTACCTAATCAACATCAGAGAGCATGAAGAATGAGAGGTCTCGGTGTGAACCAGAGGCCATAGTTGAGTCCTTTGAATATAACGTAGGATGTGTTTAACAACAATAAAAAGTGACTCTAAGGGAGAGTGCATATATTGGCAAACAACGTTAATGGAAAATGCAATGTTAGGCCAAATAAACATGAGATAGTGAAATGCACTGACAATGCTACAGTAGAAAGATTAAGAGGAATAAAGGGGGTCCATCATCGGCATAAGAGAAGATTTACACTTCATGGGGGAAGCATAGGGTTTACAAAATTCCATAGCAGATCGACTAAGGTGATCCCTAGCATATTTTGCTTGAGATAAAAATAAATCATCAATGGCGCGACGAGCTTCAATCCCTAAGAAATAGTGGATATCATTTAGGTTCTTCATGAAAAAATATTGAGTGAAATCTGTTAGGAGAGAGAATTTGTACACCGAGTCATTGTCGGTCAGACGTATATCATCGACATAAATTAGCAAGATGGTAATTTTTGTAAAAGCCTTACGAACTAAGAGACAGGGGTCGACAATACTCATGAGAAACCTTCAACTTAAGAGGAAGGAAGAGAACTTGGCAAGCTAGGCCTGTGGTGCCTGTTTAAGGCCATACAAAGCTTTATGTAAGTAGAAAACAAAGTTGGGATGTTATGGATATTGAAAGCCATGAGGTTGTTCCATGAAGAATTCTTCTTCAATTATGTCATACAAAAAAGCATTGCTAACATTGAGTTGAAGAACCTACCAATGAAAGTAGAGAGCAATGGAGAGAACAACTAAAATGGTTGCATGTTTAACAGCTGAGCTGAAAGTGTTAGTGTAATCTAAGTCTTCTTCTTGATCACAACCAAGAGCAACGAGCCAAGCCTTATGGGGGATGATGGTACCATTGGAGGCCCATTTGAATTTAAATATCCAACGATAGCTGATGATCTTTCGGTCAACAAGGGGATAAACAAGAGACCATGTTCTTTGCGACTGTAAAGCCTAAAACTCAGGAGACATGGCTTGGCACTAAGGTAAGTATTTAACATCTTCAAAAGAAAAAAAAATGTGGTTTCAAAATCAATGATAGATGAGGAAGAGGAGGTAAGAAGAGAGAGGGGATGAAAAGGTTTAGAAATCCCAACCTTGGAATAGGTGACCATAGGGTGAGTGGGGCCAACTAGAGAGAGAGCAGGCGGAAGAAAAGGAGGTGAAAATGGAGAAAAGAAGTGGGAAGAAGAGGTGGTAAATATTGAGGGTTGGAAGTAGAAAAGGTGGATGTAGATGTGGAAGGGGAAGAGTAAAATACAAGAGGTGAAACTGGAGGGATGGAAGAGTTGGTAGGGGATAACAAGGAATGGGAAAAATTGGAAACTCTTATAACAAAAATTAATGGTTGCATGTATATGTCCTCCGATAGGCAGAAAGTTAAGGACTTTTGTGTAATGCTTAAAAACCCAGATCTATCCACTGACTTTGAAGTCTGTAGATCCAAGTTATCCAATAACTCACCCCTAGCTACTATCTGGTCATTACAAATATATATTAATATTTTCTAAAATATATAAATATAGTAAAATATATAATAAAATAGTAAAGATATGACAAATGAATAAAAATATGTGAGCATAACTGAAAATTCACTGTTTTATACCTCATGTTTTCAAGATAAAATGTAGGGGGAAAAGGATAATAAAATCAAACTTAAAAGAAATACAATAAAAATAAAAATGTTACAATATAACAAACATAGAAGCAAAAAAAAAATGTGAGATGAAGATCACCATTCAAGACCAAATATAATACAAATGGGAAATATCCATAAATAAAAAATAAAACCCACCTCTAATTTACAGATATAATATTCCAACAAAAAAAAAGTAAAAGATATAATACAAATGGGGAATATCTAGAAATAAAAATAATTCCACCTCTCATTTATTTTAATTCTCAACTCGTTGGTTGTAGACCAAGGAGCCCTTGCTATCAATATATAATCATGCTAACTAATACTCCTTGACACGAGTAGTTACATTGTTACAACTAAATGTAAGAGAGATCATTCCATACAACTCATATACAAAAGACACAAATACATCCCCTCAAGCGAATGAGGAAGCATCAACCATGAGCTCGTCACAAAACCGATGAAAGCATTGAGAAAGTAGGACTTGGTGAAGATGTTCATAGGTTGGTCAATGGTTGTAAAGTGCCGAACAACTAGTCATTTGTTAATCACCTTTTCTTGGATAAAATCTTAATCAACTTCAATGTGTTTCGTGCAAGCATAAAACAAGGGGTTAGCTGCCAAGGATATGGTGGATATGTTGTCACACCAGATGACTGGGGCAGTTGTAATCAAAACATTCAGGCCATGGAGAAACATACGAAGCCACGAAATTTCTATGGCAATGAGAGAGAGAGAGAGAGAGAGAGATTTAGACTCAGTGGAGGATCGAGCAATGGTGGATTGTTTCTTAGCACTACATATGACTGTATTAGAACTGAGAAAAATGTAATATCCACTAGTTAATCTTTGATCATCACCATCACATGCCCAATCAGCGTCTAAAAAAGCATGGAGAATGAGAGGTCCCGATGTTAACCAGAGGCCATAGTTGAGAGTCCCTTGAATATAACGTAGGATGGGTTTAACAGTAGTAAAGAGTGACTCTAAGGGAGAGTGCATATATTGGCAAACAATGTTAATGGAAAATGCAGTGTTAAGTCGAGTAAGCATGAGATACTGAAGCGCACAAACAATGCTACGGTAAAGAGATTGAGAGGAACAACTCGTGTCATCATCGGCATGAGAGAAGATTTGCATTTCATGGGAGAAGCATAGGGTTTACAAAATTCCATAGCAGATCAATTGAGGTGATCCCTAGCATATTTTTCTTGAGATAAAAATAAACCATCAGTGGTGCGCCGAACTTCAATTCTCAAGAAATAGTGGAGATCTCCTAGGTTCCTCATGAAAAAATATTATCTTGGATAATCATATCAAGCTATCTTGGATAACCATATTAAGTTCTTTCCTTAAATTTCTCCTCCATTATCTTTATCTTTATTAGGCATAATATCATTGGAAGAATTCTGACATCAAAATTACAAATGACAGAATATCATTAGAGGAATTCTACCATCAGTTACAAGAACATATGGAAGAATAATATTAGTGGAAATTTCAAATACACAATTATTCAAATAAGTGGCAATATTACATTAGAGGAAATTTGAAGTAGTAGTTACTTATAAAGGTGGCAAAAGGAGTATTTAAAAGATGGTTTCTACAACTGATTGATGTTCCTAATCATAAGACATGTGGTAGCAACTGATAACTATTTGTAACTTCCTATTTTGCCTATAAATAGAAACAACATGTAAAAAAAAAAGACATTTTCTCCAACACACAAACTCAAACACAGTGCAATGCTTCTTTATCTTTCTCTCTCGTGGAAGACTTTTATCATAGTTTAGCCTAGTTTCTTCATACAAGAAACTTGAACGCAGTTCATTAATTCCTTGATCATGAGAGACTCGTACCATAGTTTATATTAGTTTCTTCCTTCAAGAAATCCTATTAGAGTAGATTCAATTCCTCTATGGGTTTCAACCCTTCCATCCTTTTGAATTTGATTTAATTCATCCACAAACACAACACCACCCTTAGATTTGATTTAATTCGTCCACAGGTGAACCATTGCCCTTCCATCTTTTGGAGTTGATTTAATTCCTCCACAAGTTACACTATCATCATCTTCCAATACCATCCATTTTCTACCACCATTTCTATAGGTTGCAATAGATTTCTATCATCTTATAGTTACAGCAACACCACCACCACCATCATATGCCTGGTTTGCAATAGTATCATTACGTTGGGTATCTACAATAGCAACATACATTCACAGGTTTCTACAACAGCACCACCACCATCCCAGACCACTGTTATGCTAAATTACGGCACTATTATCATCTGTATATATATATATATATATATATATATATATATATATATATATATATATATATATATTTTTTTTTTTTTTTTTTTTT
>JAOXJP010054391.1:0-15891 GCA_025762735.1 Platanus orientalis | reverse complement strand
GCCCAAGTGAGATTTCCAATAATAATCATATTACACATATTTTCAAAACATTCATAATACCAGCTCATAACTCGTTTGAATCATTCAATAACAATCCCTAAACAATTTATATGTCACCATTAATTATTTTTATTCTAGTAAGAATCAACATGCATTATAATCAATTTCTACACATGTAACAAAATCAATTTTTTCATTCTTATAATAATACATTAAGAGATGCTCAACTTCAATTCAAGCATTCATGTTTTTTCATAGAGAATCAAGATTTTTATGCATTAATAACTATCATGGAGACTATAGATTCATAAATCCTTAGGTTACATATTTTCAAAACTCATGAAATCCAATATATTAAGGAAATAGATATACATATAAGGTAGAACCACTTTTATTTACAAATTAAAATAAGGATTTCTAAGATCCTAATATAAGATGGCAAAATATCATCACAAATCACCAAAAGAGTTGGAGTTTTTAAAGTCCTAGCAAAGGGCCTCACAAACATATGAAAAAACATGCATAGAACCAAAATTTCACCATTACAAAATTTCTAAGAACTTATAACAAACAATAAATGAAGTAAGTTTTGTATAACTACTTACCTAAGCTTCTTTTATAACTCTTCAAGAAGATCTTTGAAAAGAATCTCATTGCCCTTTTGTCTGTTCTCTGAAAAAATGATGTGAATGTAACATAAATCAAGTAGAACTATAATATTCAAGAAGAAAACTATTCATTCTAGCAAGATTTTTCAAAGTTAGGAGTGAAACTTATCCAATTTGGGGAATAACTCCCATACTTAGCTCCCAAATCCTTTAAACCTCTCTAACCCTTTTCTCTTTTAGTGTAAATGAGGTCATTAGGGTTTCTTTATCTTATTTATAGGGTTTTTGGTCGAGTTGGAAGGGCCCCACACTCCCCAAAATTAAGAAAAATCAATTTGGGTTGTAAAAAAACAATCTAGGTCAATTTGGATAGATCCGGAGGGTGTCGGATCAATCCACATAGATACTGGATCGATCCGACACTGTTCTGTGAAGATTTTTGTAAATCTCTAAGATCCCATATCAATCTGGATAGTGGTTGGATCGATCCGCTAAGTGCAGATCCATCCGGATTCCCTTTTTATAGGTTTGACCCCTTCTCACTAAAATGGTCATAACTTTCTCTAAAAAACTCATTTTTATGAACCTTTTGTTAGGTTGAAAACTAGACTTCAATACCTTTCTAGAAAGGTATATATTATACCATAGTTCACTCGGGATTTGTTTCAATGGGTTCGAGAATTTTTTCCAAATACAGACTTGTCAGCATAGACACCTTATGAGAGAATTGACATAACTTCTTCTAGGAAACTCATAATTGCACACCATTTGCTTTGCTGAAAAGTAGACTCATAGATATTTCCATCAAGGCATGGTATAAATTCAAATTATCTTAGGATTTATACTAGTGGTCCCATAAATGTACCCCAAATGCAAAGATGGGATAACTTTCGAACTTGACAGGTTTGAGGTCCAACTTGGGTTTTACACTTCTAACTTGGTCCAATAAGTTTCTAAACCATTTTTGGTATGTTTAATCACGTGAAATGACAATCCTACCTGTATAAGAGTGAAATTACATTTTTACCCTTTGAGTATAATGTGGGGTGTTACAAGAATAGATAATCACGACCATTCATCCACAAACCATGATATTATTTTATCAAAAACATAATTACACAATCACATGAAGTTGACAAAACAAACCACACATTATCCGATTTAAATTGAGCTCACAACGGTCATTTTATGTAAACTGCCCTATATTTGATTTGAGCTTTTACACTATTTAAACATTTGGATAAATTGCTATTATCACTTAGATTCCAAAAATTGGATCTATCTAATAATGATTTCTATCAATCATTTAAAGAGTACATAAACAAAAGACAACAAAAATTAGATTCTAGGATTCACATGGGAGGCTCTGATACCACTTGTTAGATTATTACCCTTATTGAACATAAAAATTGATTAAATTTCATTGACCCACACATATGTCATAATATATTTTTCCATGATCACCATGTGAATATCTGAGATCTAATCATTAAGGAAGTTTAGAATTACCTCAATCAATTAATCAGACATAAGAATCCAATCTAACCCAGTTTCCAAAGTCTCCACACCTACTCCAGAGTTCTCTGCACCTCTCCCACTTCTAGAATTGGTACAGAAGACTATTTGAATGTGGGTGAATCTATTTATAGAGTTTATGAAATGTTAAATAAACCCTAGGGGGTGTGGGATCCTTATGAGATTCTTATCCTTAAGCTTATGGGGCCCGCTATCTTTAATTGAGTCAAAACTGCAACAAAGAACATGATTGTTTATTAATTACAATTAGGCACTCCATTAATTGCAAAAATCCCCGCAACATGTTGCAATTAAACTCTTAAGGATAAAAATATAACACCGAGGCTCTTATTCACAAGCTTTTTCATAAAAACATTATTCCACCGTACAATATCCCTCAATGAGACCTAGGACAATAAACTAGTCACTGTTAAACCCTTTTGGCCATTGGTAAATTATCTCTAGGATATTAATGGATCAATTGGACATTAAAAACATTTCTTAATAATTTTTTTTAAATATATATTTATTTAATATAATTTTGAAAAAATATTTTATCACAACACTGGATCCAGATTTTCATGTCCAATTAATTCATGTTAATCATATATTGAATATTTCTCCCTATTATAAGAACAGTGGATTCCTTGTTGGGCACTTGTGTTCTCTCAAACATCAAGTTAAATATCCCAGCTACCCCTGATATAACCACCAATTAGGCATCACTGGTTGGCAACTCAAAATAATCAACTTGAATAACTTAGAGAATAACAAGTCCCTCAGGTCAAAGGATTAGTTTGTAAGTTATGAACGTCATTTACTCTCACAATGAAGTTTTACTAAATGTGTTCATTATGGATCCCCGTAATGCATTTAAATTATGCATCTACATGTAAGTCTAGAGTCTCACTCCAATGATTGAGATTACTTCACTCCATCATATGACAACTCTACACATAACAGCCTTTTAAGTGATGTGCCCATCATCACCCATAGTTGTAAGGTTTAGGCTTGCACATTAGATAATCATATCTCTCCACACATAATCATGTGTCTGACGTCCTACTATGTTACCTGAGGACCACTCATCTCATCTCATGAGATCAAACAATTATCCATAAATAAAAGTAGACACATGTGATGATAGAACAAAAGGCTTTATTATAAATGTCAAACAAATAAATACTATAAAAAGTGTCTACGATGGCTTTATTAGGATACTTATTCTAACAATTACATCATTACAAGCTTTCAAATAAAATGCTTTATTTCTATGGGAATAGGCAGACTCCATAGCTTGTTCCAATGATAGGGATTGTCTTTAGAGGGAGAGGGGAGACGAAGAGAAATGGTAAGATGATAAGAAGACTTGACTAATAATAAACCTTTATTTTCATAGTACCATACAATCTCATCTCGAGATACCACCTTACTAAGTGGAATCCTATAGATACAATCCAAATTAGCTGTAGTCATAAGATTTGCAATGGGATATAACTCAAATTTCAAACCATTCCTATCATTGAGATTCAAAACAAGTTAAGGGACATCATTAGGAATAGGGGCAGGAAGGCTAATTCTGAAATTCTGAGCATTAGGAACCCACATATCTCTTCAAATATTAATGTTATCATGAATTCCTACATGTAATCTAATTCATTTACACATGAGATGTTTGTCTTTTTGGATGCTTTTCCACACACAATAATTATTACTTGTAGATTTAGAGTTAATAAAATCCACCCAGGGAAGTAAATAGACTGTAGAAGGTGAGCCCAAAGAGAATCAAGATTGCGTAAAATCCTCCACGATTGCTTAGCTAGGATGGCTTTGATAAAGGCATGAAGATCCCTGAAACCAATCCCTCCATCCCCTTTACTTCTCCAAGTATTAATAGTATCACTAGTTCCCACATGCCATCTGATTCAATTACACATGAGGTATTTCCTTTTTAGATACTTTTCCACGTCCAATAACTATTACACATAGGTTTAGAGTTAGTGAAATTCACCCCAGGGAAATAGATAGACTTAAGAAGACGAACCCAAAGAGAATAAAGATCTAGCTAGCTATGTTAAAAGCATGAAGATCCTTATAACTCAACCCTCTATCCCTTTTACTTCTCCTAAGTTTTTTCCATCTGATCCAGTTTATTTGCTTGTTAGTCTCATCACTTCCCACCAGTATTTTCTTTGAATACAATTAATGTTATTACAAATCTTCTTTGGAATAAGGATGCAAGAGATCGCATAGGTAGGGATGGCCATGACACCAGACTGAAGGAGAACCTCTTTACTTTCTTTATTAGGAGTTTAGATTTCCATCCTCGAACCCTAGACCTGACCCTTTCTTCAATGAAAGCAAAGAAAAAAGCTTTATTTCTTCCTATATAGGAAGGTAAACCCAAATAATTACCCACAATTTGAGAATATTTCATGTTTAGAGCACCTTGGACCAATCCCTTAAAATGAGTAGGGTTGTTGGAAATGAAGAACAACTCTGACTTCTTATGATTTATGACCTGACCCGAAGCTTCACTACAATCTTTTAAACTTTTCATTGATAGTGTTGATCTCAGTCATACTAACCTTGAATAAAATATATCAATCGTCAATGAATAACATGTGAGTAATGACAAGGTTACCGGTGAGTAATTTTAATACCTGAAAGGAGATGACTCATTTCTTTCTCGACAATATATGCAGAAAAGCCCTCAATACACAATAGGAAAATGAGAGGGGATTTTTTTAATAGGTAAACATTAGTGGTTAATTTATTAGTATGTGAAGATGGGTTTTAAACCCAAGTCTATGGTATGACACCCGCAGACTTTGCCAACTTAGCAAGCTAGCATCTTCAAAATGAAAGGGATATTGGATCACTTTGTTTGATACCTTGAGAGGGATTTATTTGATCCCCATGAGAACCATTAATCAAAACTTTGTATGTCATATAAGACATACAATCCAATCCATCTCTTCCATTGGACGTTATAAACCCAAATTTTTGCATCATGGGGATTACCACAGGCCACTTAAATTTGTTGTAGGCTTTACTCATCAATTTCGAAGGCCATATGATGGAATTGAGACTTACCAACTCGTAAGTGTCTTAAAAATTCATGTGACATCAAGATGTATCTATAATCATGCACCCTTTAACAAAAGAACTTTAGTTGGGGGAAATGATTTCTGGGAAAACAATTTTCATTCTATTAACCATGGTCTTATAAATGATTTTATAGACTGCACTACAAAGACTAATGGGATGATACTGGGAGATGTGATTAGGTTTCTTAGTTTTGGGAATGAGAGTGATAAAGGATTAGTTAATGGATGAAATGGAAGTTCATTGATTAAAAAATTCAAAAACAACTTCCACAACCTCATCCCTAACAAATTCTCAATATTGTCGATAAGACTTGACCTGAAATCGACAAGGCACATGAGCCTTAACCTTTCCTAAATCAAAAGCCACTCTCTTAATTTCACCTATGGATAAAAGGAGAGTTTAACAAATCTCTATAGATTCCAAAAGTTACCAAATAACACTTAATAGTCACCTTATTGGTTTGGCCCACTGTAGGAGAAGAAGACACAAAAAGCCTAGAGAAGAAATCCCTAACTAGATTGTTAATCTGATCATCTCCCTTGACCCAACTATCATATTCATCTTCAAGGGAAACTATCTTGTTATGAGTCATTCTTTCGATAGTAAACTGATGGAAAATTTTGGAAAATTTATCTCCCCATTTAAGCTAATAAACTCTAGCCTTTCGGGCCCAAAAAATTTCATCATTTGCCAAAAGCTTAGAAATAATACTTTCCTCTTCCCCTATTTGATTCATAATAAGCTCGCTAGGGTAAGAAAAGTGGAGGTAGCTAATTCTGTCCTCATATTTATAGATTTGATCTTTACCAAAGACTTTTTTTCCCCATTTTCTGAGGATAGGGGGGAAGTCTCTTTAAATTGATCTTAATATTATCAAATTTTCTAGTACTCCCATATTTACACTAAGCATTATGAACCTGATCAACACAACCAGGATGGAAAGTCAACATCCATTCAAATCTAAAAGGATGAGGGTCATGCTTTCTTCCCGGAATTGTGTTCAAAATAAGAGGGTTATGATCAAAACCCCCAAAAAATATAACTTTCAATAATAACATCAAGGAATAAAAATTCCACTTTGGATTAGCCACTTCCCTATAAAGTCTCTCTCTCTCTCTCTCTCTCTCTCTCTCTCTCTCTCTCTCTGATATGATCATTACTATTATGTATATTAATCAAAGTGAATTGTGGATTAGAATCGCCCAAATAAATTAAATTACCATCATCCAAAATGTTTTTAGCCATAGCAGGATATATTCTATTTCCCCCTTCTTTGTCCTTCTCACACCACAAACAATTCCAATCCCTGATATAGTTGAGGGGTTAGAGATACTTTCGATTTTTTTTTGTTATATTTTCATAAAATTTTATTATTTTAATGCTAACAAGTGCACCATAAATTAAGAGATAGAATCAAGTTCCATTAACAAAACCATTAAAGATCTCAATTTCCATAAACCTAGAGCTAATTTGAACCATCACAATATTCATATTAAGCTTCCACAAAACCATCAAACCACTAGATTGACCAATGAAATCCACAACTTTCATATTTCGCTATTTAAATCTATAATTTTTTTTTCTAAAAAATATTATTGAAACATTTTGTCTCAAATAAAAAAATAACATTCAGGTTTTTGGACTTAATCAAGTCACTAAGAACTTTAATTGTCAAAGATTGCCATGCTTCTAGATTGAATCCACCAACATTATGCAGTTATGCCATTATTGATAATCTCTATAATATGGCTGTTGGTTGAGAGCAAATTAACTGTGTCCAAAATGGATGCAACTCATTGTGTGATGTACAATTCATATTGGGTGATGTGTTTTTGAATTACAAGAAAATCCTCTGTTTTGGGAGCATTGTTCGCCCCCTCATGGGGGTGTAGGCCCCATGCACATGCCCACACCCCCGTGAGGGGGCAAATGGTGTTGAACTTTTTTTAAATGTTTTTAACCCTAATCATTTTACGTGTAAGCCTATGGTGCTATCATACAGTGGTCACATAAGATTTGTTCCCTAAAATTTTTCCTAAAATATATTGTTGAACAAATTTATTTGTTGCTATTTGTAGGGTGAAAAAAAACCAGTTAATAACTTTATTATGATTATTAAAACAAAAAGCAAAGCCACTCACCCTCTCTGGTCGTACCACTACGCACCTCCGTACTACGCACGTACTGTACATGCAAAACAATTTTTAAGTCTATTTTTTCCCTCCCCTGTTCAGGAACAGTTGAGATTCGAGGGAGAGTGGGTGAAAGAGAGAGGGAAGAGAGAAGAAAGATGAACGGTAACGTTGGTGATGGGAGCTGCATATGCAGCATGGTGGATCATGGGAGCGTGGAGAGTCACAGATACTTCTTGGCTCGCCGGACGGTGTTGGAGATGCTAAGGGACAGAGGCTACGACGTCTCTGACTCTGACATCAATCTCTCCCTCGAAGACTTCCGTTCCATCCATGGCTCCGAAAACCTTGACCTCGAACGCCTCCGCATTTCCGCTTCCCTTCTCTCCGATCCTTCCGAAAAGGTCAAATAGGGTTTTTAAAGAACTTCTAATTTCATTAGATTTCCGATTCGCCCTTTTATTCTTTACATTTGAAGTAGAATCTGCAATGTTTGGGGAATTTGAATGGTTTGTTTGAATGAGTTACTGATAGATGAAATCCAAATTATATATTCAGGGTTCGGGTTGTAGAATTTGTACTGAAATATACATTTCCCTTTTCTAAGTAAACTTTAAGCTTTTTCGATGATGCATTTTCGTTTGGGTTGAAGCATATTTTGCAAATAGAATTCTGAATGTGTCTCTGCAACTACATTTTCTTTAACAACTGCCTTTGAATTTGGAAAACAGTTCGGTTGACTGCATGTCACACTCAAACCACCCACATGCAGACACTCCGGTAGGTTGGGTGAGGGAGGAAGCATACTGACTAATCTCTCATAGTTGCATTTCTCATTTCTGGTTTATGTAATGATATTAGAGAATGTGCCATGTCGCATTAAGTTACTGAAAACAATGGTACTGTAGGAGTATATGGTGTTAGGCGATTGAGCTTAGGAGTCTTGGTTTTAAAGACTTTGCGAGGCTTTAGTGCAAAGGGACGATGATGCATGACAGCCAAAATAGGAGGTGGATACTGTTATTGAAAGGTTTTAGTGGAGGTTTTCGAAAAGAAAAAAAGAAGGAATAAAGCAAGGGAAGAGGAAGGAAGAAAGGGAGAGAAAAATTCCCCATTGAGTATCACTCTCTAAGCCTTTATAGAAGGATTTGGTAGAAAATTTGTCTTAGTCAACATCTAGACCCTACGATCTCTCTCACCCACCGATGGCCTAATAGCCTCATGACAACTCATTAAACTTGACCACTGATCCCATTCCCAGTTGTTTAGATTCCTTCTCAATCTAAGATTCCATACCCCAACACCTACTAAATCAAAATTGTCTGCCACCGAACCACCCCTATTGGTGACCAACATGAAAATGCTTCTATACTCATCCTTAAGAGGAAGGTCTCTACACCACCAATCATCCTAGAAACTAATATCTTCCCCATAACACACTTGGAACCTAATAAAACTCTCAAACAACTCCCTACCGTTTTGAATGGACTTTCACAAGCCCATCCCATGGGAAGCCTACACTCTACGAGTGTCCCACACCGAGCTGACACCATACTTTGAGACAATTACCTTCCTTCACAGATATTCTCTCTCCTTACCAAATCTCCGTTACTTTTTTTTTTTTGATAAAAGAAAATTTCCTTAAACAAGGGCATAAGGAATCCCCAAAAGAGACCTAAAGTCCATGAGGGCTACAAAAGGGAGGGATCTTTAAAATATTGCCCCACCCTCTCTCAATATCTAGAATTGAATGCTCCACTACTTCTTTACATTTGATAGCCCCCACCCCCCCACCCCCAAAAAAAAAAACCTATATTTAGCTTTATGATATACATTATGTGCCGGCTTTGCAGTGTTCTCAAAGGTTCTCTGGTTTCGCTCCATCCAAAGAGACCAACACACAACTGGGAACACCAAACTCTAAATAGCACTTTTTTTCCGATAACTTTCTCAAATACAATCCCTTGTAGGCCTCCCACATAGAGTGCGGGAAAACCCAAACCATTCCCACTTTCATCATAACTTATTTCCACACTCCATTCGCATCCAGATAATGAATAAAGATGTGATCCACCAATTTCACATCGATATAGCAAAGAGGGTAGACATTTGGGAGGTACATCCCCCTTCTTTTGAAGGTTATCCATAGTAGGAAACCTATTTTTGAATGCCATCCAAAGTACAACCAAAACCTTTGAGGGAGCCTTCATTGTCCACACTCTCATCCAATTGTTGTCACGATCACCCTCCTCCCCATACAAGCTCACACCCTACTCCCAATTGTCGAGATATCAACTTCCTAGCCACCATCCTCCGCTGTCCAATTCCAATAATCAGTCACCATAGCCTCCTTGTTTCTAGCAATCAAAAAGATTAAAGGAGCTTCCAACATTTTAGGGGTTGTGGGGAACACCAAATGTCTTTCCAAAAAGAGGTCTTAAAGCCAAAGCCTATTTCAACCCGAATAGCCTTCTCGAACTCTTCCAACTGGTGCATGATTCCTCTCCAGCAACTCACACCATATGGCAGTAGTGGATGGTTTGATTCCCAACAGTTCTTCAACCCCTACTTCTCTACAATAACTTGCCACCACAAACTCTTGCTATTCAACCCAAACCTCCACAACCATTTTGATAAGAGGGCTTTGTTTGCCTGCCTCACTCTTCTAAAACCCAAGCCACCATCTTGCTTTGGGTTGCAAACTTCCTCCCAAACAACCATGTTCATACCTATTCTATCCCTACCTTTGCTTCAAAAGAAATACCTTTGACATTTTAAAATCTTGCTAGCCACAGAAGATGGAATAACAAAGAGAGACATATAATAGGTGGGAAGACTTGGTAGAACAACATTTATCATTGTCATTTGCCCCCTCTGGAAAGGTACATTCCTTTCCAGCTTGCCAACCTTCTATGGATTCTTTCTACGACCAAGTTCTATGCTGCCTTGCTTTTGTATGGTGCCCCAAGAGGCATTCTCGGGTACGTAGTTGGCAAGGAGCCTTGTTTGCAGCCCAAGACTTGAGCATACCTCTAATTCTTTAACTTGAGGCTACTTCAAAGCACCTAATAGCACACCTTAAAAATTTAAGATGCCGCATCTATTTTTTTTGCACATCATAATTGTTTCATCAACAAACTGAAGGTGAGTAATCGCTAGCCCATTAGCTCCTACCTTCAAACCCTCAATCATGCCTCCTTGAAAGGCTTTAGACAACATCAGTCCAAAATCCTTAACCACCACCAAAAATAAGAAAGGAGAAAGGGGATCTCCTTGACGACAGCCTTGAGAACCATGAAACTACTCCACAGAAGAGTCATTAAAGAATAGAGAAGGAAGCCAAGTCGTTACATTTGTCCATCCACTGCTTCCAGTGCACACCAAAACCCATTCTTTGAAGCATATAGTCTTAAAATTTTCAATTCACCCTATCATATGCTTTTTTTCCATTTCAAGCTTGCACATAATTCCAGACTCCTTTCTTTTCAACACTGCATTAATACATTCATTAGTTATTAAGACCCCATCAACACTCTGTCTCCCCCCCGATAAATGCACTTTGATTGGGAAAAATGATGAAATCCAAGACAACTTTCATATGGTTAACAAAGATTTTAGAGATTATTTTGTACATACTACTCACCAAACTAATGGGCCTAAAATCTTTGATCGAAGCGAATCCTCTGTTTTTTGGGATATAAGAGATAAATGTAGCATTACTCCCTATACAAAAAGCCCTCCTTGTAAAATCCTCCACTGTTTTCATTACATCTTCCTTAATTACCTCCCAACACACTTTATAGAAGGCCATCGCGAAACCATTAGGACCCGGAGATTTATCATCCACAATGCTCCACATGATTTTTTTTTTTGATAGATAAGGTAAATAATTTATTAAGGACCCAAAAAGAGAGTGATGCATGAGAAGTACAAGACCCTCCAAACGGGCCACCCTAAAAAAATACAATAGAGTCCCAATCAAAAATCCAATCATGATATCGGATTTTCGAGGAGAATAAATAGCTCCACACGACACTCTTCACTTCCTCTTCAGTGAATGGCCTTTACAGCCAAGCCCTATTTCCATTAGATAGCATTTTAAACGCCATACAATCAAGCTTTGTCTTGTAAGCATGGGATCTCTATAGAGATCCATGAAATAACTTACCACATAGGCCTTTATAGCCTCTTTTATTTTCCACCCAACGATTATCAATCTGCAACTTTGAAATATGATTCACACTTCTCTTTGTGGACGCAATTTTATGGAAGAATCAAGTATTGTTGTCTCCCTCCTTCAACCATTGCATTTTGGTTTTTGTTATCATTTTATTTCCTCCAGAACCACCACCATTTCGTACTCTTGCTTAGCCACATCCCTGCATACTTTCTCTTCCTTATTTAGGCCCCTTTGCTCTTCCAACCTATCCTAGTGACTTAAGCCAAAAGATTCTTCTTTTTATCCTCAATGATGCCAAAAAGTCTCTTTATTTCATATTTTCAAAGCCTCCCTTAACTTCTTAAGCTTTATCTAGAATTGCTACCCCGACCTACTTGGAACGTGAAATTGCATCCACCAACTCTTTACCAATCCACAAAACCAGAGTGCTTAAGCCACATGTTTTCAAATTTAAATGGTCTCAGGTCAGAATTTATTTGTTTTCCATTCAACAATAGGGGCGCATGGTTTGAAGTAGGTCTAGGCAGAGATTCACCTCTCGAATATGGGAACTACAAATCCCATTCAGTGCAGCGGAAAGAAAGAATCTGTCCAATTTTCTTAAACAAATATTCTCCTGAAGATTAGACCAAGTGAATGAAGAACCAACAATCTGTCTCAAAGCATACCTTTCTATAAATTCCAAGAATATGTCCATACTTCTTATTCTTCGGTATCCTCCAAGTCTGTCCTCTAGCTCCCTAATCTCATGAAAGTCTCCCCCTAAGCACCATGGCCCAGTCCAAGCATCTCTAATGCTCCCCAGCTCCTTGAAAAAAGTATGAGACAGATTGTCATCGCACGAGCCATACACCCCTATAACGAGCCAGCTAAAACCATACCCTCTCAAACTTCCTTTAATTGACACAATCTTCCAAATCTACTCTTCTTGCATCCCAAAATACCCAAATCCCTTCCGAAGCACCTATAGAGGGGAGACCCACACCATCTACCGAGTTAAAGGCACACATCTAACGCAACATGGCTTGATCAAACCTTTTCATCTTTGTTTCTTGCAACACAACCATGTTAACTTTGCTTTTTCTCATGACCTCTTTACTACTACCCTCTTATCCGAACACCCCAAACCCCTAACATTCCTTGAAAGAACAAACAAAGACATGAGGAAACCAAAACAACCCACAACACCACAACTAGATTCAAACTTCTTTGAGGGAGTGTGATCCTCTTCTACCAATGCTGTTGGAGCTGTGATCATAATTAACTTTGTTATGTAAGCTTCTTACCTCTCTATGGACCCGATTATGAATCCTCCTTGATCCCTCAAAGACGACCTCTCTTTCAAGGGCCACAAACAAATCTATTGTCTGTGACCCCTTCAAATGAATTTCTCAAAAATTTACTCACAACTTCAATCTAATTTAGGACCCACATGGAAACATCAGAGAGAGGTTCTTCTGTGTCTTCAACCATTACCATGGTCATTAGAGAGTCTCCACTACGTGAGACCTTATCCCCTTCACCATAAGTAGAGGAAAACTTCAGGGGAAGTGGATGTTGTTCTCCAACAAGGATTAGAGCCCTCTCCGAGTGCACCCCTTGCGGCTGAGATCCATTGTCCATCATAGGTGTGCCCGTCTGAATTCTGACATCTCTGATGTCATAGCCGTCATCTTGCAGAGAGACAGTTTCATCCCTATGTCCACCATCAAAAAAGTGAACCTGTTGGCCATCTCCCAACTCTATGCCATAGGTTTATGAATATTCAACAAAGGATTTCCATTCTCAATCATTTGCTTCTCTTTAAGATGTTCCACAGCATCCCCGACGGACTGACAATTAGCTTCATGCATCAGATCCTTCCTTGTTGACGACTTGTCGGTTTTCAAACACCCCCAAATCTTCCCAACATCAGGTGACTCCTTGACATGTCTATGGCTTCGTTCGGTTCCCCCCTCCTTGGATTATCGACTGGGTTTGAAGCCCTTCCAAAGTGGGATGAAACCCACTCCTTGGTTCTACAGCTCGGTCCACATAACTCATTAAAAGACCATTCTAATCTTTGGTTATCAAGATAGTCACGAGTCAATTGAAGGGGAAATTTTGGTAAACAAAAGTTTGGTTGACCAAAGCACCCAAATGATATCATATGCCCCTTACCCACCTTGCCCGTGTTCCTTTCCACCATACAATGTTGATGGCAGACTTGTCTTCTTCTTTTACCCTGATCTTTTTCTTAACATTGCTGAGAAAAGACTGATCACTCCATATTTTCATATTTCCACTTCATACATCAGCAGGGGCACAAGAGTATATTGGCACCAAAGTCGTGTCTCTTCCATTTGGGCTGTACGACTCAAATTCAACATTCAAATTGCAACTTTGGTGAATACGCCTGCCAAAAATCGGAAACCAAGGTACCTTCCCAACCTTGGTGCATGCCTTGCAAACCAGGGATCTTCTTCAACAACAACCTCTTGAGAATTTCCTTTTGACCAATTGACACAATGATCTAAGTCTTCTTCAATGATGATTGCCACCGAATATGACGCCTCCCCATCGTGCACCTTAACAATTCGTGGGATTTGGCCAAGATCGCAGGGTCGTAACTTTAGCCAGACCCAACGCATATCCATCAAATTTGTTGACTTACGATCGCTATCTGCCAGGCTGCCACAGGCATCCCCAATGTTTGCGAATCTAGAGTCGATCCAGAGGTGTAATGGAAGCCCTCATACCCGAATCCATCTGGACTTAACCAGTTTGCAATCCAGTATCGTCCTTAACTAGGGAGTCCATCTGTGAAAAGCTAACCTTCTAGGAGCGATCAACCTGGTGCCATGAGGATCCAGCCAGCAAGTCTCCACCCATGTGTCCCCGAACAACAAGCCCTTGTTATCCTCAAGGGGGAGAATGGAGGGCTTCTCCTTCTTTAGCAAAGTTGTTTGAGTCATATTGTCAATTGTTTCCCACCGGAGCTCCTCATCCACCCTATCAATACAAACAACTAATGGTCACTTGCCAAAATCGACTTGTTTCTTCCATCGACAGTCCACCCTGCTTGTAAAGTACCTTGCCTTTTGTCTGCAGCCTTAGGAAATTGTCCTTCGAAGGCACAACACGTCTTACTACTTTTAGTTTATCAGGGTCCATGAAATTCGTTTTAAGCACTTTTGCGATTTTCTTCCAGCCTAACCCATTTTCTTCTTCAACAATTATAATCCGTCTCCCTTTCGCATTACAAGGAAGTGATAAGATTTCCACAAATCAACCACGGATGTTCATGCTTTGCTGCACTACCATAACTCTCTCACCTTCATCTCTTGTTCTTACTAACTTGTCCACTTCAAGAAGCCTGGCCACAAGCTTTAGATTCTCCACAAGCCATCTTCCAAACAAAACCTTAATCGAAACCTTCTTAGCAAATCCTATACCCCTATCTGTAATGGAGACCACCTTTAACTTTTTAATGTAACTAATCTGAAGCTCAAAGGTTTTCAACTCAACGACAACGAGCTTCTTGGGTTGCATTATTCCCAACGACATTTTAGCTGTGACAACAAATGCTTTCATAAGCATAAATTCTTCCCAAGAAGGGCCTGGTTCTGCAAGCAAATTTTCATAATACCAAGACTCCCAACCTTTAAGGGGATGCAAACCGACTTCCAATCAACAAGGTAAAATTTCTTACCATCCTCCAAGTCGTTCCACAAGAAAGTCCTAAAACTAGACTCCATTTTATTAGCCACAGGAACATGGATCATGGACATAGAGAGATAGTAAATGCGAATGTTAGTCAAAGTACTTTTATAAGTGTTAACCTTCCTCCTTTGGACAAAAGAGGCACCTTCCAAGAACCGTGTCGTAATGCGTTCCATAATAGGATTCCGGATTAAGTTAGACGAATCTGGAGCCTAAAGGAAGACCGAGGTAGGAGGAAGGCAAGGACCACAATTTGCATCCAAAAACATTGGCCAAACCAATAATAGAGCCCACCTTTTTCACTTTAAAGATTTCGCTCTTGGCCAAGTTAACCTTAAGGCCTCTGCTTCAAAGCAATGCAAAATACATCTTAAATAACCCACCTATTTGATATCCACAAAAAAAAAAAAATTGTTTCATCAACATACTGTAAGTGAGATATGGAAACACCACCATTACCAATCACAAAGCCAGAGAGAAACTTCTTAGTTTTCTTGATCATGAAAAGGAACAGAGAGAGGGATCATCTTGTAAGCATATATGTATGGGTATAATGGGTATAGTGGGTATAAGGGTATTTTTGTACCCTAGTATATAAATAAAAGGTTGTATGGGAGTACTGTACGACAACACAATACTTCCC
>JAOXJP010054390.1:0-30117 GCA_025762735.1 Platanus orientalis | reverse complement strand
GGTTAGGCCCATGATGAGTGGATCACTTTTCTAAGGGGTCCACTCGTCGTGCAAAAACCGAGGCCCACACCTTTCACACATGTCCATTCCTTACAGATGTGTAGGTGCCTATTAGATTGCAATTATTGGTCATTAGTGACTGTACGAAATCAAAGGTTGTGTCCCTACACCTGCTCTAAATAAAACACCAAAAATTCTATAAATAAGAGGTCCCTCATATATTTCATTACTTCAAAAAAAAAATCAGTCAAGGCATTAGTGTCTTATAGTGCATCCGTGTTAGTGTTAGTATAAGAGAGAAAGTACAGCACGAGTTGATTCGCCAAACACACAGATTATAGTGCTACCTTTATGTGTGAAGATCATTGTATCTTGGGAGATAGACGTCCGACTTGATCATTAGCACTAGTGCAAGGGACAAATATGTCTTAAGGACATAGTGTCTAACACTAGCCTTGATCTAGTTAAGTGAAGTTTTGATCAACCGAAACAAGTAAGGATTTTGTTAATTTGATTCAAATACTTTCAAATTTATAGTGTTGCGT
Organism: Platanus orientalis; assembly: GCA_025762735.1. NCBI lineage: Eukaryota > Viridiplantae > Streptophyta > Magnoliopsida > Proteales > Platanaceae > Platanus > Platanus orientalis. Next base: position 29,572 of record JAOXJP010054390.1, on the reverse strand, counting down.
ACATATATAGAATATTGAAATAACAATACTAAAATAACACCCTGTCCCTCTTTGGGCGTCTTCTCACCTTAATCTATCATACACTGATATGCTTATTACCAAAAAAATAGATAGGACGGATTGAGCCTTTGACTTCTATAAGCAGTTGTGTAGCCACTGAGAAGGGTTTGTGATCATCTCAAGCACTTAAGCGTACTGCTTGAATAAAAAACACAATAAATAAATATATATATATATATATATATATATATATATATATATATATATAGAGAGAGAGAGAGAGAGAGAGAGAGAGAGAGAGAAATTACCAAAGATGTAGATCCTCACTATTGTGTAGTCACCTAGAGTTCAATCATTGAGATGAGAGGTAGAGAAAGAATGTGAGATTGAAAAATTAGATATGGAGAGAGAGAAACTTTAAAAGAGATGTATTAAGTAGAGCCTTCTATAAAATGACAAAAAAACAAAAGATGTAGATAAGTATTCAGGTAGATGAGACTTGAGAGTTAATTAAATTACTAGTCAAAACCCTAGAACAGACTGAGCAGTAGACAGCTCCAAAAGAAGTTGAGAACTAGAGAGAGAGAGAGAGAGAGAGATTGGTTCTGTAGTCATTCTGGACTTAGGTATTCTAAACATTGATTCAGTGCGATGTGTATTGTTATAGCTAGGTTACTTAAAAATGTAACACTAGCAACAGGAAAAGGATTTCTTGTTCAGTTTGGGCTTGGGCTACCCCAATTCAAGTTGAAGTTGCAAGGAAATTTGAGGTACATTGTATCATTTATATCGAAACCAACAACAATATAGCAATGCGAAATCTCCTTATAAAAATTGGACACAAGCGTGACAAAGACAAAGAAACCCCAATCACAGTTAACGTGACTTTAGTGATCATCTTGCTAGACTTGCTACTAGACCTATGTTTAATTGCTTGTTAGTTTGAAATAATTCCAGTTCTATAAGATATTGTGCTTTCAATATCTTGCTATTCAACCATTGAGACAGTTGAGTTAGCCAGCGTTTTCAAGGGATTAGACTTTGGACAGACAATTCTTAGCCCCGGATGGCCCAACACACTTAAGTCCTATTATTACCAAAGCCAACCCAGGCTTGCGATGGGCCTACAGTGCACGGTAATTATCACTTCAGGCCAAATCAAGAAAAGAAAAGAAAGAAGACATCAAAGTGTATTTTGGTAAATTGACTCCTGACGCCAAGGCCCCCATGCTTGGGTGGCTGAGACGAGGAAGGATTTTGTCTGCCTCCCTTAAAAACGTTAACCTCCACTGGGCGTCAGGGGGGCAGATAAATCAGCACCAAAAAGTGATTTACATTTTCTTTGGGATGGTGGGGGTGGGTGGGGACGAGCTTATCACTTTTCGTGGGCTGAGACATCGTCCTTCCTTTGGAAAGGCTAGGGGTTGAATCCCCTTATATGCAGTGCAAAGTGATCCCTGCTCCTGCAATGCGGATCCCAACATGATGTCATTCAAGGCCCATGTGGCCACACCAAAAAATAAATAAATAAATAAATTGACTCCTGACAAAACCAGTACAGGTTTGTATTCTTGGAAACATTCAGAATGCATTAGTTTCTTTTCTATGGTACTATGCCTATCCCATGGATGTATTTGCCAAAACAAAAATAGCCCAAGAATAAGCCCATTGGAGGCCCAATATATGGCCTACTTTGAAGCTCAACGAATGGCTCATTTGCAGGTCAAACTCGCGGGCCCACAAAGGTGGACATAGGCTGGACAGCAGCTCCTATTGAGTTGTTGACGGCGGTTTTCGAGCTCACATAGTGCTGCAGTAACTTGTGTTGTGGTTTGCAGTTGTAGATCACAGCCCACGGAAGTTTGGTGCAGAGTATACACATCCCTGTTGTGAGATCCCATTTTGAGCTATCTTCTATGCAGGTTTGGAATCAAAACAAATCAACATGTAGGACAACAAAGAGTTTTTTATCACAGAACATTTGTTTTGGTCTTTCATTCACTAATAAAAATAATAAAATTGTTGGCACGGCATAAAGAACCTTGGAATTCCTCGTAATGGAATATGCCTAAGTCATTCACAATCTATACAATAAAGAATAAAACAATACCAAAGAAATCAACAAACAAACAAGACGAGGATCTTTACATGGTTCAGCGATGTGTCTATTACATATACAGAAAAGAATCGACTTTCTTTATTATGAGAATGTGAAATCCATACAAATAAGTGTGTTTTCTAAAACTCAAAACCCATACATTTTCCCCTTGTACATCCCCTCTCTCTCTCTCTCTCTCAAACCTTTGAAAAAGACCCCACTAGTCTTTTCTAGCTGTCTCATCTTCCTCTTCTTCTTTTTTCTTATATTTGTTAGGGTTTTTACCCTTCCTAACCGTAATCCAAGACTCCACCATGGATTTGGTCCACTTAGCTACTAATGCCGCTGGTCCGTTGGGCATTAAGGGACAGACACATCAGCATCTCGAAAAGTGAAAAGTTTCCCTAAAAAAAAGTGTAAATCACTTTTTGGCACTGATGTGTCCACCCCCTGATGCCTAAGGTGTTTGTAGGGAGGTAGGCAAAATCCATGCCGCCAAGACTACTCTCATTAGAGGAGTATTTATCCCACTTTATATGTTCACCGTTGGATCTTATCCAATGACCGGGAATAAAGCCACACCAAACAAAAATAATTACATGCCTTTATATAGACCTACGCATGCTTAGCCCTCAATTTGACATTTTTCTCAACTCAAACTAACTTATAATTGCATTTTGACTTGGCTCTAGACTCTCCAATCAAAATCTACTACTGACAGGATCCGTTAGGCTTGTAACCCTTGTGACAAATCATTTTGCCCTAAGCTAACTGTCCTGACCAAGCCAATGAGATGAGCTCAAAATATAAAAAGTGATCCAGAAGGAATATGGATAAACCACTCCTGCCGCAAGGCATTTAGACCTCGTCAGTCCTGACCTCATTTGCAGCATAAATTGATTTTAGTGGTGACTTTTGGGCTCCACCTTGAAACATCCATACCTCAGGTAGGAATCTTTGGACTATGGGGGTTTTTTTTTCCCTCCTAGAAGTTTTCTTCCCGAGTTTACTATATTCCTGTCATAACTTGGGACAAAAAATAGCATTAAATCATTTTTGGTAATAAAATTGCACTGAATTCTCATCTACAAGATAAAATCAAGAGAGGAATACCTGATTATCACACACAAAAAAAAAAAAAAAACCCATTTATTCCTTTATTTACACTGCTCTATATACAGCCAATAAACCTCTTAGTAGATGTAATTGCCCAATCTTATTTTCCAGCTGTTACAAACAAATATTAAAGATCAAGCTACCCTTGAAACCCAGTTGAATCCACTGAATTGAATGCGGGGGAGATCATGAGCATATTTTCTTTTTTCTTTTTCTTTTTTTTTAAAAAAAAAAAAGGAAATCCAATTCATGCAAATCTTTTGAACGACTCAAGGGAATTACAGAACTAGAAGGGATGAAGCAAAAAAAGCGCCAATAGAACCAATGACACTAGTGAACATAGAAGAGGCTCCACTTGGAGGGGGAGGGGGAGGGGGAGGGGGAGGGGGAGGCGGAGAAGAAAAAGGAGACTCCTCACCAACGGGAGCTGGAGATGGGACGATGTCAATGGAGTCCGAAGGCGGAGGCGCTGAGCTTGTCTCGGTTGAATTCGTAGATACTTTGCTTCTATTTGCAATGACTACAACCACCATCTTCTCATTCTTGAGGCAGTTCTCTATATTCCCACTAATGAAGTAGTAGGGACCAGATTGATTTAACTTGACTGAAGTGTTGCCATCGTTAAATAATATAATGGGTGTTCCTGTGTTGCAGCTATCGTAGTCTTGCTTGTTCACTTGAAGTACCGAGTCTTTGTCAGCTGGGTAGACGAACACTGCAATAATAAAGAGTAGATGTGATCATAATTAATTACTTGAAATTAACGTATCTAAGTATATACTGTGCTCGCATGTAACAAAATTGTAGAAAGAAAATAGCGAAAAACAGCAATCACACAGAGAATACAAGGATTTATGTGGTTTAGCTTAAAGCCTATTCAATGAGCAAAAATGATAGGAATTTCACTATGAATGAAGAATAAGAGATTGCAATTAGAATGCCGTGGCACAGTTCCCAAGGTTAAGGGAAGAGATTTAATTCGAGTAACCGGAATTCAACCCAAAGCCCATTGTTTTATAACAGACTGACTATCTCAGACCAAGTTTGAAGTTGGGCCGAGTTTGGGCTAGGGTAAAACATTCCAGGCTGAGTTTGGGTTGACCTCGGCCCAACTCAATCCAGTCCCATTGGCTGCCATAGTTGCAACTTGCAAAACAGGCTGCTCGTACCAGTGCTACATCTTCTTAGAAATGTATAGGTATCGAATAATTAACTTACATAGGGAGTCCCCGGCTTGAAACCGATGCATTTCTGCCCACTGATTGAAGGTGAGTGCATTGGGATCAGTTGGTACAGTCCATCTCTTTGAGCCTCCAACCTTAAACTCAGTTGCTCCAGCTCTCTGCATCACCAGTAGAAAACTAAGGAAGCCGAACGCATGAAATGCTTTATAATGGTGTTTTGATCTTAAAATTGTGTTAGCCATGAGAGGGACGACTGGGTCTTTAGCCAAAAGGATGGAGACTTCAGCCAAAACTAGGGATGTCAGACGTGCTTGAAGGTAAGGAGTGAGAGACATGTGATCATGGTTGGGGTTTTGTAGGCCTCTCTGCATAAGCTCTACAAGCCGTAGCGGTGAAGCCTTTGCTTCTTTTTGTTATTCCTCTTTCTTTGGATATCTTCGCTGCGGGTGCAAAGCATATAGGGATTTTATAAAGAGAGCTGGGCTGTTCTCAGGTGCTTTTGCATCTACTTTTATCTCATAATAAGTCTATGGGTTTATGCTTTGCGCGTCCATATTAAGAATATTTACCTTGGGTGCAAGGTTAGAATTCGCAGTTTTTGTTGTAGAATCCAAATCTCATTTTATTCATTATCGATCTATTATTCTATTATAAGAGTTGAGATCTATAATTATAATTAACGTTCTTCTTAAACGGACATGATAGTAGATCGTTGTATCAGTTACTTTAGATGAAAGTTTGAGAGAAGACCTTATAGATAAAGTAAAGCATCTTTCTATCCTTAGATGATGTGGGATTGAAAGTATTGCCAAAGCTAAACATGTTGTTGGGAAAGTGTCTCGAATTCAACCCAAGCTGCAACCCGGATGTTGGATCTGGATAAAAATCCGAATGACCTGTTTTTGGGGGTCTGACCAGACCCACATGCTAAATAGGGTTTTGTGGGATTTATGTTTGGGTTTCTTGGGTTTCATCCTACTGCATTCTTCAATGTAATCTCTTTTTCCGTTCATGCTGTTTTTGTCCATAGATGTAGGCTTGAAGCCGAACCATGTAAATCGTCTATATTCTTTGTGTGATTGTTGTTTTTGTTAATTTCTTTCTTCTATTTTGTCGCATTAAATCTAGGGATTCCGTACAACAAACTGGTATTAAAGCCCTAGGTTGTTCTTTGGGGTTTTTTCAACATTGCAACAAAGTACAAAGTACAGAAGTTCGATAGACAAAACAATTTTAGTTTATGGTGAGTAAAGATGTGTGCTCTATTGATTCAACAGGGACTATAAAAAGTGTTGGTAGAGAATGAGAAGTTTCTTGCAACAATGACAGAAGACGACAAAGAAGAACTCGACATCAAGGCACTCAATGCGATTCAATTGTGCTTAGCCGATGAGGTACTGCAATAGGTCGCAGATGAACTTACTGTAATTGGGTTTTGACTCAAATTGGAGAGAATGTACATAATCAAGTCTCTCACAAACATGTTGTATTTAAAACAACTCATCTATACTTTGAGAATGAGAGAAGGTACATCTCTTAAAACCGACCCTGATGAATTCAATAAAATTATTATGGATTTAAAAAATATTAATGTTAAAGTTGATGATGAAGATCAAACTATTATTGTTTTGTACTAGCTCTTTACCTCCATCATATCAATACTTCATTACTACCTTATTCTACGGAAAAGATATCATCTCTATAGAAGACGTTAAGGCATCGTTGCACTCGAGGGATCAAATTGAGGGAAGTGTTTGGAGAAAAGGGTGAGTGTCAATCTAGACTAAAGTCTAGATCGAAAACGAAATGAGTTCAGGTGATAATAAAGGTCAATCCAGATTGAAGTCTAGATTAAAAAAGAAAAACACTATTATTATCATAAGCCAAGACATTTTTGGCAAGATTGTCCAAAGCTCAAAGAGAAAAACGTTACTAACATTACAAAAAAAAAATTGTGATTTTGAAAACATCTTTTCAATGTCTCATTGTAATGTATGCATACATGAGGAATGAATTCTTGACTCAAGTTGCTCCTATGACATGTGCCCAAACCGGGATTGGTTTACAACCTGTAAGGCAATGAACGGCAATATAGTTTTGATGGAGAATGACATGCCTAGTAAAACTATAGAAATGGAACAGTCTTGATTAGGATGCATGATGGGAGTTAGGACCTTGATTGATGTTCTTCATATATCAAAATTGAAAAAGATCCACATTTCTTTAAATGCTATTGACTACAATGGGTGCAAGTACACCACTAAAGTGGAGTTTTAAGGATGACAAAAGGTGTTTTGGTGGTAATGAGAACATAGAGGAATGGTAACATTTATGTGCTTTAGGGAAACATAGTTTCAGGTGCAACTGTAGTTTTATCATTGACAGATTCAAATAATAATAATACCTATTCATGGAATATGCAGTTGGGGCATATGAGTGAGAGCTATGATAATGTTAAGCAAACAAAAATTGTTTTGTAGTCAGAAAATAGGGATGCTAGACTTTTGTGAGCATTGTGCATTCGAAAGCAATAAAAGGTTAAGTTAATTCAGTTGTTCATAGGACCAAGGGTACAATGAATTACATTCACTCTGATCTTTGTGGCTCATCTCGTGTTGTTTTATATGGGGTTCTCGTTATCTTTTGACTTTCATTAATGACTATTCAAGAAAGATTTTGATATATACTTTGAAGCATAAAGATGAAGTGTTTCTCAATTTCAAGCACTGAAAAACCATGATTGAGAAGTAGACAAGAAAGAAGATCAAGCAACTGAAAACAAATAATGGCTTGGAGTTTTGTTTAGGTGAATTTGATGGGTTATGCAAGAATGATGGGATTGTGAAGCATTGTACAGTTAAAAAAATAACCCAGAAAAATGGTGTGGTAGAACACATGAACATGATTCTTCGTGAGAGAGCTTGTTGTATATTCTATAATTCTAGATTGGAAAAAAAATTTGGACTGAGATAGTTTTCATAGCTTATTACGTAATGAATCAGTCTCCATCGACTGTCATTGAGTGTAAAATGCCTGAGAGAGTACGATCTAACACTTATGTAGATTATTCTAACTTGAAGGTTTTTTTATGCCTTACTTATGCTCATGTGAATGAAGGTAAGCTCAAACCTAGAGCTAAGAAGTGTATATTTTTTTGTTATGCATCTAGAGTGAAGGGATATAGGTTGTGGTGTCCTGATCTTAAATCACCCAAGTTTCTTATTAATAGAAATTTGATTTTTTATGAATCTATTATGCTTAACCTAAAAATGAAGAATGTTGATGCAGATAGGGACTATGATATCAATGAATACATAGAGCTAAAATGTAATATTTTAGGAAAAGGGCTAGATGCCACTTCTGTTCAGTCTATTGAAGAAGAGGTGTTATATCCTAATGAAGAGGAAGATGCACAAAAGGAACAATAGTATAGTATTACTACTAGGAGATAGGAGAGAGATTATATCACTTTAGAAGTATTGTAGCTATATAAAAATGGTTTCTTATGCATTGACTGTGCTAGAAATTGTTGAGTGTCAGGAATCTTTCACATACCATGAAGTTATCATAAGTAGTGACTCTATGTAGTGGATGGTTGCTATGAATGAGGAGATTGAGTCTCTCCACAAGAATCGAACTTGGGAGCTAATGAAATTGCCTTAAAAAAATGAGATTATTCGCTACAAATGAATTTTCAAGAGGAAACAAGGAACTCCAAGAATTAAAGATGTAAAGTACAAGGCATATTTGGTGGTAAAGGGCTATGGTCAAAAAAAAGGTATGGATTTCAATAAAGTATTCTTACCAATTGTGAAGCATAGTTTTATATATGTGTTTCTTTCCATGGTTGTTATGCTTGACTTAAAACTAGAGCAGCTTAATGTCAAGATAACTTTCTTACATGATGAGCTTGCGGAGCATATTTACATGCATCAACTAGAGGGGTTCGTTCTTTCAGCTAAAGAATACCATGTTTTCTTGTCAAAAAAGTCTTTGCATGGCTTGAAATAATCTCTTAGCCAATGGTATAAGTAGTTTGACACTTTTATGCTTGGGCATGACTTTTCTCAAAATCAATATGATAGTTATGTTTTTTTCAGAAAGCTATTAAATGGTTCTTTTTGTACTTTTTAAAATTTATTGATGACACATGCTTTTTACTACCAAGAACATGTCTGAAATCAACAGGTTAAAAGTTCAGCTTGGTGATGAGTTTGAGATGAAAGACATAGAGCAACAAAGAAGCTTTTAGGTATGGAGATTCATAGGGATAGAAAAATATAAAAGTTGTATTTGTCACAAAAAATTATTTTGTGAAGGTACTTGAATGCATTGGAATGTAGGATTCTAAATATGTGAGTACTCCACTTGCAAATCACTTTAGACTTTCAGTAAATTTGTCATTATATATTTAAGAGAAGTATATGTCTCATGTTCCATATGTTAATGCAGTTGAAAACCTCATGTATGGTATGGTTTGCACTCATCCATACATTTCATAAGATGTCAATGTTATGAGTAAATACATGGAAAATCCAAGAAACACATTAACAGGCTAAGAAACGGATACTTCAATATTTGAGAGGTACTATAAATGTTGGTTTGGTGTTTGATAAGATCAACAGACTTGATGGTTGTCTAATTAGATTTGTAGATTCTAATTATATAAGTGATCATAATAAGAGGTCTCTGATAGATTATGTCTTTACTTTCTCGAGCTATACAATTAGTTAGAAGGCAATATTACATGCTACAGTTTCTTTGTCTACCACTAAGGTAGAGTATATAGCAGTGATTGAGGTAGTGAAGAATGTTATTTGGTTATGAGGCCTTCTTAATGAGTTAGGCCTGAAGCAGGGTTTAATTGTTGTACATTATGACAATCATAGTGTTATACATGTGATTAAAAATCATATGTATCACAAAAGAACCATAGACATTGACGTAAAATATCACTTCATTCGTCAGATGAACTCATATAACCAAATTGTTGTTAAGAAGATTGGAATGGTAGATAATCTAGCAAACATGATGACCAATTCACTTCCTTCATTAAAGTTCAAGCATTGCTTGGACTTGATTAGTGTTTGCAATATTTAAGAGTTATCCTTCGGGGTTTTGTGGAGAAAAGTTTTTATGTACTATGGAGCTTGGTAAAATTCAAGCTAAGGTGGAGATTTATTGGGAAAGTGTTTCGAATTCAACCCAAGATGCAACCCTGATGTGTGATCAAGAGAAAAAATATGAATAGCCCACCATGGAGATCTGGGGGCTTGCCCCAGCCGAAAAGTTTTACCCAATTTGGGGTCTGACTTGACCTACGTGTTGAATAGTGTTTTGTGGGGCTTATATTTTGATTTCTTAGGTTTTATGTTGCCTCACTATTCATTATTGTAATCTTTATTTTTGTTTATGGTGAAATTCCTCTTGTTGTTGTCCACCCATGACCATAAGCTTCAAGCCAAACCACATAAATTTTTTGTATTCTTTACATGACTATTGTTTTCGCAATTTTCTTTCTTCTATTTTATTGCATACGAACTCCAAGTCTAGGGATTCCATTCAACACATGTCAAATAAACAAATTCACATTTTCATGAATAAGCTATGGTAAATTCTTAGGTAGAAGTTAGTCCTCAGTTTACTAAAAAAAATAATGTAAAATTATAATAGTATTATTGGTTATAAATTAATTCTCAATTTCTAGAAAAAAAAAATATGTGAAAATCTTTAATACAAAAAAGATCTCATGAACGATGCATAAGATTTGAAGTTACAAGTAATTATTGCAAATTGAACCTTACAAGTAATGATTATAAATTGAAAATAATACAAATGATGTGGAACATAACTACCAATTTAAACCTAACCATACAAATATAGAAAAATATTTATCTATAAGCTCAAAAGCCTTGGTTATCAATTAGTACTAGGATTTTTTTCCACATCGAGGTGGCCAATCCAAACTATCCATCTTACAAGGGACCCTCCATATTAGCCACATAAGCAATGCCTTATTCACCTTAACCCCATACACCAAGTTTTGAAACTTTTCACATGTAAAGGACTGTGGTGGAATTTTCTTTTATTTTCTAATTTAATTAAAATGGAATGAGAAGAGGGACTCATTTTTCCATGTAGAAGGTCCCTATGTTGGTGAAGAAGTGGTGACCGCCACGGACTTGACTGTCATTCAATTTTTTTTTTTTTTAATACAAATGATTGGTCTCCTGCAAGAAAAGTCATTCAAATGATTGCTAGCACAGAGCATGTTAGCTTTCCAAGCAAGGAGAAAGCTTGACAATGCCCCAACATACCCCTCTTAGGAGAGAGTATAGCAATTAAATCCCTTTAGCAATGTTCCACTATTATGCGATGTTGGTTGCTTTTTCGTGTCTCCCACTATATAAAGCAGTTGTTTATGTGTCCAAGTGGCTCTATCACAATAAAAAAAAATGATGAATAAAAGAAGGAAAAACATAAGCAAGAACATCGAACGCCAAGTAGGGCCACTTAGTCTTATCCGCAAGACAATTCAGACATGAGGGTACAAGCTACAAGGCAGGAGACATTGTGAGGGGTATCTAAGAATACTACACTACAAGGTTAATGCAGCAAGGGTTTGAGATGAGTCTAGCTAACCAATTGAACACAACCGTCCAACAAACCTATTGATTTTCACTAGAGAAAATATTATGAACTATGGGACTGTTAACTCTCACAAGAGAAAACACAAGAATTCGGGTAAAGAAAATTCTCAATAACTCAAAACTTCATTAACTAATTCAATAATAATTCTTCCTTCGCAATTACAGTTTCTTATTTGTAGACCAAAGAGCCAAAATAGAAAATTCTTATACGCAAAACAAATCTAAAGAAATTTGTCCAGAAAAAACATCAAAAAAAATTTTACAATCATATGCATCATCTTTGGCTAGGTTTTCTCCTTTAAATCAGTCAAACTTGAAAAATATTTCCTAAAATAACAATTATAGCCCTTGAAGTATATTTTCCAATATATTAAAAATCTTGTCAATTGAACATTTGTGTGAAACATTTTGTCATCTTGAAGTTGCACTGCACAAAACCTTCTAAATAAAAAATTTTAATAAATTTTCTTTTCTAATCCAAATAGCAATCCTAATATTCTAAAATCTATTTCCTAACAAAACCAAGACACTTAACAAAAGAAAAAAAAATTCTAATAAAAAAGGAATCATTTAAAACCCTATGTGCAACTGTTTTTCTTCTTGAAAAAAAACCCATCCATGACATTAGCAACTACCATGTGTTGCACTACATCATTCTCCTTAGGTCGGAAAGAATATTTTTTTGTATTCGATGCATCTTCATCAAAATGATCAATACAATTATTGACATTATACACATCATACATTCATAGTTAACTCTTGGATTATGGCTTCTTTTCACACAAATCCTCAAGCAGATCACCGTATGAAGAATTCTATTTGGAAAGCAATGATATAGATGAAAACAAATCATCATTATTAACAAAATTCAAATTCTTCATCTTCGATGATCCATCAAATATATCATCATCATATATAATCTTATTAAAGATATTATCATCATCATTAATTTGATTAGGGATCATGCAATTGAATTTCAATGATCTTTCTACCCTTTTCAAGATATGCTTTCGCTCTTCCAAAGAAAGTTGTTGAACCTGTAGATTTATCAAGGGATATTTATAGATATAGTATAGACTTTCAAGAATTGATTTATCTTGAAATATCTCCTCTTCCAGTACTTGAATGATTGTTTAATTTTTCAAGGGTTGAATCTGAAGGGGTTCAAATTTTTTGCCCGAACTTCAAGGATCTTTCTCTTGCTTAGACTCTTCCAAAGCTAATTGTATCATTGGAGTAGGTTGTTGAGGCTTTACTTTAAGTCGGTATCAAATATCATGGAGAAAAATATACAAGATAGGTTTCTCTTCACAATAATTAGCCTGCCTTTAATTAATCCATTGGTTTGCTAATACCACATTTCATTCTTCTAATAGAGAAATTTTGCATTCAATAGAATCGAAATATCTCCTTTGCTTGAATTGAATTTTTTAAAAATAATCTTCTTTAACATATTTAGAATATCCATAATTTTTATCATCTTGCAAAAAAAATTCTACTAAACTTCTAGGAATCAATTTTTCTTTATATTTATCACTAATAATAAATTGGATTGCCTTATCAAAAAACAAACAAACAAACAATCAAACAAACAAACCTATACTTAATATGATGCATCGACTCTAATGTTTCCCGTTCAAACAAACAATCAAACAAACAAAGCTCTGATATCAACTAATGTAGTGAGCATTTTAGGATGAATCCAACTAACCAGTTAAACACAACCATCTAACAAACCTGTTTATTTTCACTAGAGAAAATACCAGGAACAATGGGACTTCAATTCCAATAGAGAAAATTATAATAACTCACAACTTCATTAACTAATTAATTCTTCATTTTTAATTATAGTTTCTTCTCTGTAGGCCAAAAAGCTAAAATAGAAAAGTCCTAAACACAAAACAAATCTTCTTTTTTTTTTCAAAAATTATTCCAAATCACATGCGTCATCTTTAGGCCATATTTTTTCCTTTAAATTAGTCCAATTTTAAACGATTTCCTAAAATAACAATTATAACCTTTGAAGTATTCTTTTCAAGGAACCAAAAATCTTGTCAATCGGACATATGTCTAAAAAGTTATGCTATCTAAAAGTCATACTACACAAAACCTTCTTAAATAACGAATTTCGGTAAATTTTCTTTTCTAACCCAAATATTAATCCCAATATTCTAAAATATCTTTCCTAACAAAAGAAAGCATTTTCTAATAAAAAAACCCATATAAAACCCTATGTGTAGTTGTTTTTCTTCCTTGAATTCTTTGAAAAAAATCCTCCACAAAATCACCAGCAGCCATGTGTCACACTGCATCAAAGACATTGGGTTACCAATGACATGATACAGGTTCCTAACACCTCATGAGAATGGGGATTGATCGATCCCATCAAACATAGAAGTGATAGGCTTGGGCACAAATGGGATGATTAATATTCATTCAGTCCAATTATATCAGTTTATGTGAAATTTACATTTTGATTGTGTGAAGAGTCAGGGTATAGCCCTCACCTACATATGCATCCTCCGCATCCCAGATGCAGTGGATTAATCATGTAAACAACCTCAAGGGTTTGTGTTGATGAGAAATAACTTCTTTTGTTTAATAGTCTTTTTTGTAAGGACTTTTATGAAATAATTAGATTGGATAAGTGTACTTACATATGTTTAATGGGTTGATTTGGTCCCTTGAGATTGGATTGGATGGGAAATACCCATACTTATAAAACACCCATTGAAATTAAAACAATTTCAATCACAATTTTAGATTGGATTCGGATGGTCACAAATTTACTCGTCAATGCGAAGTGCTCAAGCTCTCAAAGAGACCTATAATATTGTCAAGAAAGAAATTGGGTTTAGGAAGTTATATAAACAATGAAAAAGTATTATAGTTCATGTTAGAATTATGGTGATGGGGATTATACAACAATGGAATAAAATGAGAATAATTTACAGCTCAATCAATAATGGAGGAGTAGTTGTGAAACACAATCCAGTCGCCAAAATTAATTTAGTCGTGGTTCAAAGGTTCAATTACGAATAACCTTGTTAGTCACGAGTGATCCTGTTAATTGTGGATCACTTGAACAGTTGTGGGCCACTAGTTAGTTGCAAACTTCACTTCAGTCGCAATAAGCCAGTCTGTCGTGATTAACTTGTTCAGTCCTTGTAATAGCAAATTTAGTTGTTTTTAAGGAAACTTGAAATTCAAAGTGTTCAAATTACCCAACCGTATAGGAGCTGGTTTATTATTTTCATGTGTAGGGACTTTCACTTTAAATCTCTTAAAAGCTTTGTTAATTATTGTTGTTTAGAACAACACACCTCTGATTTTCTAATTGTTACACGACTTGTAATGAAGGAAGAATGCATGAAATATATGAAGCTTTATTGATATGAATCAAAATTTACAAGAGAGTGTTCTTCCTCTCTCTTTTACAATTCTTCTCAACTTATCTAGCTGAAGCAATAGCCTCGAATCCTTGAGCGTGTATATTCTCCAATGGAGTATGCAGAGGTACAATTGACATACCTTCTTCCTTGAAGCAGAGTAGCATTAACTTGTAGTAGTTTGAGGAAGAAGAAGAGTTGAACATGAGATAGAGAGCTCTAGAACCTTAATTGGACATGTGAACCAAAATAGAGATGTAAAATCTTATTGAACATATGAAGAGTTTGGTATTTATAGAAATAAACTATAGTAATTCCATCTAGGAGTTTAAATTGTTGCATGCTTTTAACCTTGTTTGTACGTGTCTCTTGATTTATGAGGAGTCTTACTTATATGGCAAGCTTCTATTAACTGTTGGAGAGACTTCATGCACCTAAAGAGTCCCTAACCATGTGAAATCCAACTACTGCTTATATCTAATCCCTTAATTTATAGCATTTGATGAGATAGAGGAGTCTTGTTGTAGTAGGATTCCTTTTTGGATTGGGATTCTAATCTTTTTACAATTTATACAAATTGGAGTCATGTATGAGTGGGACTCCTTCCATTAGATTCATTGGTATTTTAGGAGTCTAAAACACTATTAATAGAAATTCATCAAGATTCATGCCATGAATTATATAGCTTTTGAGACTCTAGCCTTCGTTTCTCGCGATGCACTATTTATCTCAATGCATACTTCATTGAAAGCTATCTTCTATCACGGTGTGTGCCTCATCACGAGCCATCACTATAGTATTCATCATGAGCCATTGTTCATCGCAATGTCATAATTTTGCTTCTTCCATCGCGATGCACTATTCATTTGTCACAGTAAGGGTAAATTTATATTTTCACAAATTTTCTATGCCAATAGTTGCGATAGATGAGTCTAGTTATAGTTTTCTAGTTTTTTTTCAATATTTTTTTCATCTTCAAATCTAGGGTTTGATTAATTGATTCATCCGAGTATAGAAAGTGTCATTATCACGATTCCTGAAGATAGTCAAGGCCTCCAAACAACATGCAAGGGATTGTGGTCAAGCTAACTCTAGGAGACAATCTAGCTTGGGTAGAAACCCTTGTCTCTCTACGGATTTGCACTTGTCGATAGAGAAAAATGAAACATTGCCATTTTCTTAAAGACCAAGAGCCAAAGGGTTCAGTTTTGTAGAAAATCTAGCAACACAACGTATTGTAAAATAATTTTCTCAAATATAATTCACTCAAGAGATTAATTAGATAGATTCTCACAAAGAAAATACTAATCTCAAGAGGATGATACTCAGATAAATCAAATGATCTCTCTCGATAGAGTGCAGATTCAAAGGAGCCTTGGTTACAAGAATTCATGGTTGTGCTCTTCTCAAGGAAGAGAGGTGAGTTCAAGAACCACACACAGAGAAAGAAAGGTAGAGAAATGAAGAAGACGATGTTTACGACATGAACAAATGTTTCTTCTCCTTCTTCGTCAGAGATGATCTCTAAAAAATCTTTAGCAGTAGCCGCTCCTTTCAATTTCTTTTTCCTCTTCTTTGGTTTGAGAAAACCTTAATCATTCATGAATCACATTCATCCTACCCTTTTTATATAGGAAGAGAGATATGTGTGGCACCCTAACCCACTCCCACACGTCTTTGTAAAAACGGAAGGTAGGAGTGGTTAGTTGTTGTTCCCAGCAGTGTTTAAAAAACAAGTAATTATCTAGGTAACTCGGCCAAGTTACTCGACTCAGCTTTGGTTGACCAACTGCTAAAATTGGAATGATGACAGCAAGCTGGTCACCAAGTAACTTGTCAAAGTTTTTCGAGTAACTCATATGAGTTTTCCAAGAAATCGGCCGCTTAACTTGTTTTTTTATCATAATACTCTTTAACCCATTGTCAAAAGCTAAAAAGTTTATGTTACCGTCTCCTGTTGTCTTCCCTCTAGTCTGTTTTATTCCGAGTTTTATAACTTCCCTTTTGTCAACCATTTTCTCTATATTTTTTAATCAATGTTTTTTTATATTTTTACTATTTTATCATATTTAAATATATTTTTTAAAATATTAATATAATTTAGTACATCTCCATAAATGGAGGTAAAGCTGCGTACATCTTGGCCTCCCTAGACCCCGCATTAGTGGGAACCTCGGGCATTAGATTGTCTTTTTTTTTATTAATATAATTTAGTACTGACTAACTAGTAACTAGGAACGAGTTACCAAGTAACTCGGATCAGTAGACTTCCGAATCACCAGACCAATTCAAGATTTTAAACATTGGTTCCTACACTCTCCTAACAACTTACGGATGCTCTACTTCTATTTTAAGAAACAGGGCATTCACAATCCCAACATTTTGAAATTATTTCAACAATTCGAGACTTGATTATGACTTAAAACATATATAATTTGCTGTTTGGCATGTGGAAGATGAGATTCACGTTAAGATTGTAAAGATTAAAAAAAAAAAATCCATTTTGAAGTATCACCTTATGCATCCAAATGTTATGGGGATATAAAAAATGATTTCATTTATGTGGCAAGTGGCAACCAAATGTAGCCTCAATCAATTTATAAAATTTATTCTCAATATTCATAAAGACAATAATAAGAGCAGCCAAAACAACAATAAAAAGAAAACAATAGTAGCTTTAAAAAAGAATTCAACAAGTACGAGTTTCACCTATCAATGCTTACAAATAAATAAGTCAAATCATAATCATAACCCCACAAAATAAAAACCCAAATATTCAGAACTTGAGTTTGGAATAGCATATGGAATCAACGTTCCTAGACTTGACAAAGAGGGAGATGTCACACGAGCTATAAGCAGTTGCACTCATCTTCAAGATTTTGAGCACACCCACTTTCCCATTCAAAGTAGTTGATGTCGAAAAGTTCAAGGACCCGGCATAAAAGTCGCGCATAAAATCGGGATTTAATACCAACTTCTCTCCAATGATTTCCACAGAAGTGCTAATGTTATGCTTCCCACGAGCCGGTACCGTGTCCTGTACAATGGGAGCTTCAGCTACCATGGCACCACGATAATAAGCGTAAGCTGTTGTGTTCTTGTATTTGAAGCTTCCATAATTACGATTGTCAATAGTAAGGTCGAGACCTAATATCACTTTTAGCTTGAAGATGGGAAAAGGAATTAAGTATATTTGTTTGAAGGTAACAGATTGTGAAACGGTTTGTGGTTGTTTAGGCTTGAAGACTGTAAGGAACAAGACTATTGAAACGATTACGAGAATAAATAAGAATAGTGCAGTCACACCACAACAGATTTTGAGACCTCTGTGAGACTTTTTAGCACTTGCCATGGTCTCAGATGATGGTTAAGAAGGGGATTTGAAGATTGAGAGGGGGTTTTAGATTTTGAAGAAGTGAAGAATGAAGGAAGTTCTAGTTTGAGATAGTTTCTAGGTGAGAGAATTGCTTAAATAGGGTTGGAGACATGGAATGTTTTATTTTATTGATTAAGGGTGAGTTCTCTCTCTCTCTCTCTCTCTCTCTCTCTCTCTCTCTCTCTTTATGGGATGAAAGCAATGTTGAAGGTTGCATTTGATTAATACGGGCATTTCCAGGTATCTATATTGCCTCGTGTTTGTGGATGTAGTGTTTGTTTGGCTCGAGTGAGGAGTTGGTTTGGGAATCTGCATAAGTTCCTGATTTTGTTTTTTGTGGTCACAGGGCCAATCTTAGGCGTTTTTTAAGGGGGCTCACCAAATCTTGGGGGTTTTTTAAGCCAACATCGTTTTTCCTTATCGGCTTCTCCCTCATTCTGATTTACAGCATCCAATTCATCAGCTTACCCAAACGGGTCTTAAAAATTTGAGATTAAGTCAATTGAGTCATCTTAAGCCCCAGGATTTGGTGTGCCCCTTAAAAGAACACCTAATGTCCACCCTGCATCATGGGCAGACACATCGGTACTGAAAAGTGAAAAGCACCCCCAAAAAGTGTAAATAACATTATTGGCGCTGATGTGTCCGCCCCTGATGCAGGGAAAACCTTAGGCATTCTTTAAGGGGGTGCACCAAATCCATGCTATCCTATTAGTTGACTCGGTTAGGTGTATTTTGACTTAATTGAGTTATCTTGTTTCAACCAAGCCTGAACCCAGCCAGCCCAGCGTGAAAATTGGCTTGAAAGCCTGGCCCAAGCTTAGGCCCGAGGGGCTCAGGGCCCCATTTTAAGCCCAGGCTTAAGTTTGGGGGTGTTCAGGCTAACCCTGACACATTCTGATGCCTGGCTCAAGGCATGGGCTTAGAAAAAATTTAGAAAACGTTAGTCTATATGTATTAAATCTACATGTCACTTGTTTACCTTAAAATGGAAACAAAAACTAGTGATATCCATAAGTTCAGTTTTGAAAAGAAAACTCTTAGATATGTTATATATAGCATGTGTTCATTTTTGTTGTTACATGATGAACTAATACATAATTTATATGATATCGTATGTACTGCACATTCAAAACTAATTGGAAATCATAAAGGATGCAAGCCATTACAACGTTCAATTTCTTGGATGATTTGATCTTTAATCTAAGTTTATAAGCTTGATTTGGCATGATACATGATGGACAAAGGATAAGACATTCACTATTGGAGGATAATAGAATAATAATACATTTTGAGATGTTTTAACCTTAGTGGTCAACCATGAATTGGATTTTAGTAGTGGACCACATAGTCTTTTAAATATGGAGCAAAAAAACAAAATAAATTAGTTTCTTTCGTGTTCTAATTTTGAATTGGTAATGAGATGTGTCTTCAATATCAGACTCAAAACTTGAGCCAATTCCATGTTCAAACTTGTATAGGGTTTGTCTGAGCAAGCAGTGAATGAGTGTGTGGCCCAAATGAGTACAGTTAGAGCATCCAAATGTGTCAAAACCAGCCCGAGGTACATATATTTACGTTGGGCCATGCTTAAGGCCTAAAAGTTTGGATTTTTCAGGGCTCGAGCCCAGCCAGAACATGTAATACAAATGATGGGCGTAGCCCCGGGCCTACTAAGGCCCAGCCCATGCATACCTCTACTCATGAATCCTGATACGTCATGCTTAACAAGCCGATATGGTCACTGGATTTCACAATAACATTCATTATGCTTGTAGGGTCCGATGTCCTTAAGACTTGTTTGTCAACACCAAACTGTACTATGCAAGTTCCTACCGAATCGATCATTCTACAAACCACTAAACATATAGAATCTAACCATAAGGTCATTGGATTTCACAATCATTTTATATATATATATATATATATGGGGGGAATGATTTGCATTTGGAGGTGATATGACATCTTAAAAACTGAGTTGATCCCCCCTTGTGTGGCCATTGAGTGGCTCACAAGGGGGGTGGCGTAGAGGATTTCAAGCCCCGTGGATCACATATAAATTTCTTTTGCTTGTTATTTAAAAGTGGGGACCCAACATTTATGGGTCATAACTCATAAGTGAAAGAAATTGATACATGGCCTGATACATGATGGACGAAGGATAAGACATTCTCTATTGGAGGATAATAGAAATTGATACATGGTCATAACTCATATCTCATTAATACATGGTTCAATTTATTTTTACAGAATTATAGTTCATGCTTTTAATTTTTGTTTTGGTAGCCGCATGAGCCTACTGACTAACCACCTAATGGCCTGCAATACGGCAGGAGACCTCAGGATTTTGTACGAACTAGGTATGAATGAAAAAGTGTAAATCACTTTTCCGGCACCGATGTGCCTGCCTATGATGCCATCCACATTCGTACCTAATCCCAGCCTGGCAGGAGAGGAAGTGTCAACGTACAACCATAGACAATTGTTGCTGATTGGGTAAGAACATGAGACCCTTCTTTGAAAAGCAGTAACGCAACCACCAAGGTATTATTTTATGGGGTGATATCTTTTGCGCCACCGCTCCTATGTGACGCCCAAGTGTCGAGACAGAGGGAGGAATCAATTCACTTTTTGGGGGTGAAGTGACCATTCCAAAAGTGAATTGATTCTCTCCCCCCTCTGCCTCGACCCTCGTGTGTCGCAGAGGGGGCAGCACAGAGGATATCAGGCCTTATTTTATATAATGCAACTACTTAAAGATGACCTGATATCTTCTGCGATGCCCTCCTCTATGATGCATGAGGGCCGAGGCAGAGGGGGGAATCAATTCACTTTTGGAGTTGTCACTTCACCCCAAAAAAGTGAATTGATTCCCCCCTCCATGTGTCTCGGCTCCCAAGCATCACAGAGGATATCACCCCCTTAAAGACAAGTTCATGGAACAATCTGATCAGATTGATATCCTCTGCGACCCCCCATGAGGCAAGACACAAGGGAGGTGGGGCGCAATCAATTTTGGGGTGATTGGACATCCAAAAGTGAATGTATCCACCCCCTTGTTACTTGCCTCAACGAGCATTGCACAAGCGGGTGTTGCAGAGGATATCAAACCCAATTTGATAAATGAACCACTTACCTAAGAGTCACTAGAATAGACCAGTAGAAACATGGACTCAAACAAAATATATATATTACCTTTTATAACCGATCTCCATCCATAGTAATAAAAGAGATGGTGGTAAGTCCAAATCCATGGTGGGATCCTTCCTCACGATAGCCCTCCAATATACTTCTTCTCAATAAAGGATGGGAAAGAGTGTCATCCCTGTATGCCGGGGGACCTTATTTTTTTCTTATGCAAAGCCAAAGCAGGAGTCACAGGTCAATTCACTCATAATAATCTCCTTTCTTTTAAACAAGAGAATTTTTTAGCCAAGCCTCTCCTTGTTTCATCAAATGGAACAAGCCATCCTTAAGTGTTGGAGGCATTTTCTCCATGGACATTTTCTTTGGAACTACTGTTATGAATTATACAAGCTACATATTGCATACCCATGGATCTTTCTAATGGCCACAGATGGGTATAGCTTTATTGTTAGTGATAAAGAATCGCAAGAAGGATACATGGATCTTTCTAACTCGAAGTTCACTCCAAGCCGTGTGTTTTACTTGGCTATTGCTCATATTAAAAAGGATACATATGTTATGATCGCATCACAAGTAGAGTGTACAACAACAGGTATGTTTTATTTCGGGAGAACAAATTTCCCTTTTCAAATAATTTTGTAGAGGATATCAATTCCACTACCACCTATGTTGAGCTTAAATCCACAAAATTCATCATCTTCCTCAAGCATTTTGAACTCAACAAAATTCTCAGGTTCTGACTCGGTCTTCCCTTTTTAAGGTCATTCAAAATGTCAATTACAATCTACACCGTCAAATAATGAACCGTTAGAGTATATTCCCTCTCCACCATTAGATTCACCTATTATGTCTAAACCACAAGATCAGAATCTTATTACTCAACCAATTGAGCATGTGCGTCATAACTCACCTAATGATCAGCACACTCATTCTCCATTGTTAGATATTCAACATCAACTTTTATATTCTGCTCAGCACAGTCCGTTGGATCAACCCAATTTGTCATCCTTTATACTCGACAATCGCAATTTTGAACTAGCAAATACCCTGCCAAGTAGTGACTTGGTCAGTTCAGATTCATGTCACAAACCACCCTTACAGTCTAAACCGAATACATCTACACATCACATGGTCACACAACTGAAATCCGATATCATCAAACCAAAACGCAACTTATGTCTTACTACAACCAAAACAGATGATTGGGAACCATTGTGTTACATGGAGGCTGCTAGAGATGAAAATTGGAGGAAAGTTATGTCTGCCGAATTTCAAGTGTTGCAAAATCAGGGTACATGGACCCTAGTTCCACCTTCGCTCAATCACAAGTTAATTGGTTGCAAGTGGGTGTTTAAGCTTAAAAAGGATGCCTCTGGGAATGTTGTTCACCATAAAGCTAGGTTAGTTGCAAGAGAGTTTAATCAAATTTCTGGCCTTGATTTCCATGATACGTTCAGTCCCATTGTCAAAATGCCCACAGTCCGACTGGTCCTATGCTTTGCCTTACATTTCAGATGGCAAGTTCAACAATTTGATGTCAAAAACGCGTTTTTACAGGGTTTGTATCTAAGAAATTTTTATAGTTCAACCACATGGGTTCGTAGATCCAAACTACCTCAATCATGTATGCTAACTAAGAAAAGCCCTATATGGTTTACGTCAGGCACCAAGGGCCTGGTACTCCCAATTCTCATCGTTCTTAGTTCAACATAGGTTTACTCTTTGTCAATCAAATACTTTGTTATTTGTTAGGCACAATCATCATTCAGTCACAATCTTGTTAGTCTATGTAGATGATATTTTAGTTACAGGGAATGACAATAACTTCATTCAAGAGCTTCTCAAGTTGTTATCACTTAGGTCTACTCAATCACTTTCTAGGAATCAAGGTTTAGTTTAATCCTCAAGGAATAGTTTTTCTTCTCAAGCAAACTATGGGCATTCCATCTTATAGAAAGCTGGCATGTTGAACTCCACAGAGTGTGTCACACCATTGCAACGAAGAAGACTATATGTTCTGCCAACTGTAACAGTTTTACTGACCCAAGTCTTTATAGAAGTCTTGTGGGCACCCTGCAATACCTCACAATCACTAAACCTGATTTGAGTTTTGACGTTAATTCGGTGTGTCAGAATATGCATGATCCAAAGGATATACATTTTTAGTCGGTTAAGCGAATTCTCAGGTTTCTAAAAGGTACTCTTCATTTTGGTTTACACTATACGTCTAGTTCTATTACTCTTCAAGCCTATTCGGATGCCGATTGGGCAGACGGCATCTTGGATAGAAAATCAACACCTGAGTACTGTATATATCTTGGCCAAAACCCTATTTTTTGGAGTGCTAAAAAGCAACCTACCATAGCCCGTTCTTCAACAGAGTCCAAATACCATGAACTGGCATCTACTACGGCTAAAATTATGTGGCTAACTATGGTTCTCAAAGAACTCAAGGTTCCATTGCCAACAACATCAGTGATTTAGTGTGATAATCTTTCAGTAATATCTCTTGCTTCAAATCCCGTATTCCACACAAGAACTAAACATATTGAATTAGATTATCATTTCATTAGGAAGAAGGTACTTCAACGTATTATTTCAGTTCACCATGTTGTTTCGGTTGATCAAAATGTTGATATCATTACAAAGCCTTTATCACCAGTTAAATATAAGTATTTTCATTCCAAGTTGAAGGTTTTACCACTCCTTAACTTAAGGGAGGGTGTTAGTGAAAAAGAATCGCAAGAAGGGAGTTGACAGTTACTACAGTTGAAAGCGCAGGTGTAGGTTAATTATATTAGTTATAAGAGAAGGTGTAGAGTGGTTAGTAAGTTAGTTGAGGAGGAATCCAAATTCTGTTGTAATAGTTTTATTGAGAGATGTAATTAGTTCTTTATAAATGGTAATGAAAACCTCTCAAAGGTAGGTTTTGTTTTCTCTGAAATGTTTTTGCAAAGTCTATATTTATGAGACTAGAAGACGTCATTCACCAAGGTTTTTTATTAATTTTTTTCATAATTATTTGTTGTTTTAATTTTTTTCTTATACATTTAAAAAAAAATTACAGTGAGTGTTCAAAGCCGAAGTACGACACAGAATTTCAGGTTTGTTAGTCTTCTCTATATGATGTATAGAATCAAGGTTATGTTAATCTTCTGTATATGTGGAGAGTCTTAGATTGGATTAAGTTACTCATATTCTCTATGAAGGACGGGCATAGCTATTTAGATGAGGAAGAACCCTCAAATTCGGATGTCCAAGGTGAAGAAATAGTTCTGGAGGAAATAGTGCCCTCACTTTTGGATATCCAAGAACAAGGTGAAGAAATTCTGGAGGAACATGAAGAAATCCACACTGTCCAACCAACGATAAAAAAATGTCTTCAAAATCAAGATGTTGGTTGTCATGTGTATATACGTGCTTTATTTGAGGGGGTGGCAATTAGCAATGCATCAACCCAAAGGAAGGTGTGGATGATGTTAGGAATCACTCTCCTTCGAAAGGTGTCTGTGGCGTTTTCGATGGGTACCATCCCTGTCGAAGCGAAGTTGCGTCAACCTAAATTTCCATACATTGTGAATGCTTTCATGTATTCTCTTGCATGTCTTCTAGGTATTTTCTTAGAGCATTCACATCCGGTTCTTTAAAATAGATTTTTCTCTTAAGTAGAGAATAAAAAAGGGTGAAAATCACTAAAAAGTATCTTAAATCCAGTTAGAGAGTGATTGTAGCATTAGGCATTTCTTAAAACTATTTTTTTATTCTCCTTTTGTTTGAAAATCATCAAGACCGGTTAATGTCTCTAAAAGTTGTCATTTAAAAAATAACATTTAAACAGATTGCTCTTTAAGATAGAGAGTAAGATGTATAGCCTATTACAAAAAGGTTATCTAAAATAAGAAAAGTAACCTTTTTAAGGGGCAAAATAGATAAAATATGCATAACCGGATATGAATGATCTTACATGCCACCACCCCTAGGTGGTGGTAAACTTTTAAAATGCTAATTCGGCCAGACTTTCAGGTGGGGTGTTTGTATGTCTCAATCAATCACTTTCCCCCTGAGACTTCAAGCCCTCCCCACCTTATTGATTTTTAGGGGAATTATTGGACATTGGAGTTGTGGCTTTAGTCATGGCCTGAGATATGTGATTTCTAGATTGTATTAATCTTGGCTTGTTAGAAATTGTTTTAATGTAGTTACAAAAGTCTCAAAGTTGCAACATTGGTGTACTTGGAAGATGTTTTATGAAGTTGTGATTGGTTAGTGTTTTGTTAGTTAGAAACTATCTTTAGATGCAATTGTTAGAAAAATAACTATAGTAAAGATGTTTTGCATGTTATACACCACCTTGTCAGGATGCCCCAGTGAAGTACATATCAAAATATCCTCAGGACTTGGTACTTCCCCATAATGAACCCTAAAAGTCCCCTGGCGCCAAAATCACTTCACCTAAAAAAAATGTGTAAATCACTTTTTCGACGTCATGTGTCCCCCTGCATATGGGGGGACTTTAAGGGATCATTAAGGAGGAGTACCAAATGTGCGCTGATCCAAATAAACCATTGTGATGAGCTCCCTTCCACCACCTTACGTGTGTGGGTGCCTTACACACAAGTTTATTTAGTGTTATAGAAAAATTTATCCATAAATGCACATATTCCTATGTATAATTTTAGGTTTTTTTATTAGGACAGTTGTTATTTAATCAGCTAAAGATATTTCTATATGATAATGTCCACTTATAGCCATTAGCCAACCTTTTCAAAAAAAATCTTCCCTTTACAACACCAACTTCTTCCTAACCCATATAGTTCACATGGTTGTCTAAAAATTTTCCAAGTATGGAAGGTTGTGTTATGAACAATTAACTCTTTTATAATCATTCAATTCATCCGAGGATAACCTATACCATATGCTTATAAATAAGCAATCTTAGTCTCATTAATCACTCTTTTCTCTAGAAAATGGTTAAATTTCTATTCTTCTTCCCTGTGTTCAACAAGCATACTTGTTGAATCCTCTGCTTTTCATGTTTTATGCTTAATTGACGACTCTTATTCTTCTTTTTCTAAGCCAAAGCAGAAGAGTTATCACCAGCATTCTTTTTTTCATATGGACATTTCTAAGCTAAGCCTATCCATGTTTTATCAAATGGAACCACTTGTCATTGAGTGTTGGCATCAATTTCTCTACATGCATTTTCTTTAAGACAATGGTTATGAATTATATGCTGACTTATAGTGAATTTTTTCACAAGCTTTGTATTATATATCCACTAGCATTTCTAATGGCCATAGCTGGGTATAGCTTTTAGGAGACTTGAAGACATCATTCACCAAGGTTTTTTTAATTAATTTCTTTTCATTATTATTTATTGTTTTAATTTTATCTTATACATATTTTTTAAATTGTGCGATAAGTTTTCAAATCCCAAGTAGCTCATTGGACACAAAATTCAATGTCTTCTAGTATTCTCTATATGATCCATATATATAATCAAGGTTATGTTAGCCTTTTGTATATGTGGAGAGTCACAAATTGAATTAAGTTATTCATGTTCTCTGTGTAGGACAGACAAAGCTATTTAGATGAAGAAGAGCCCTTAGATTCAAATATCCATGGTGAAGAAATAGTTTTGGAGTAAGCAAAGCCCTCAGTTTTGAATATAAGAAGGTGAAGAAATTCTAGAAGAACATGAAGAAATACACATCATCTAACCAGCTATAGAAAACCATGCCTTCGTAATCAAGACGTTGGTTTTCGGATTATATATATGTTTTTTGTTTGAGGGGGTGGAAATTGGCAATGCATCGACTAAAAAGGAGGGCATGGATGATGTTAGGAGTCACTCTCATTTGAAAGGTATTTGTGGCATTTTAGATGGGTATTGATGATGTCGTATCCCAACTCACCAAGATGGTCCTCTGGTCGCCCTCGATCTAGAATCTTGCTCTCGGATCCTACCTGCACCAAGACTGTGAATAGCGTCGGTGTGGCACCAACCTACACACCTCCGACACTCAAGTTAGTGATCAGAGTTTTAGGAGAAATCTCTCTGATAGTCCTATTTTCGGTTTAGGAACTTGGGTGAGTGGTGCACGTGTCAGTGTCTGATTGATTGCTCCCCTGTATCACTCCAAGTCTTGTAACTACCATTCTGTCTTGATGGCAGTCGACACCCATCACTCCATCAGTTTGGTGTTGTTAGCACTTTGGTTGTCATGTGATTGGTGGGCGTCGTGTGACTATTAGGCTCGTTGCGCTCTTCCTAAGAAGGTCGGCTAGGTCACGATCGGTCTAGCACTCGAATGACCAATTATTGTCGGTCGCCGTTAGTTAGTGTTGATCGTTGATCATTGTCGATCATTAATGGTTAGGCATTGGGATCTGTGATCGGGTAACGATGGGTCACCCGAAAAGTCGGTTGGACCTAGGTTCACTCGGTTGGTCGACTCAGGCTAAATACCTCATCATCAGGTACCATCATTGTTGTAGTGAAGCCAGGTCACCCTAAAATTCCATACATTATGAATGTTTTTATGTAATCTCTCTCATGTCCTATAGGTATTTTAAAGGATATATTTTTTACGTGCCACCACCCCTTGGGTGGTGATAAACTAAGGATTTCTATCTCTTTTGGACTTTTGTGTGAGGTCTTTTATATATCTCAATCAATCACTTGTCCTATAGGAATCCATGTCCCTCCCCACCTAACCAATTTTTAAGAGAATTATTGGGCATTGGAGTTGTGGCCTTAGTCATGGCTTATGATATGTGATTTTAAGAAGATGTTTTATGAAGTTGTGACTGGTTAGTGGTTTTTTTGTTAAAAACTATCTTTAGATGAAATTATGGAAAAGTAACTATAGTAATGGTGTTTTGCATGTAATACATTAGCTTGTCAGGTTTCCCCAATGAAGTACATATCCAAAAAAATCCCTTAGGATTTGGTATTGGGAATATGAACCCCTAAAGTCCCCCCGAATTAAGCGGGATACATGGTGCCAAAAAGTGTAAATCACTCTACCATAAAAAATTGTAAATCACTTTTTCGAAGTCATGGTCCCATTTCATGTACAACTCATCTATAATGTATAGGTCATTAAAGAGCTACAATCCTAACTCATTAAGAATATAAAGTATGTGGTAAGTATCCTCTATCTTATCAAACTCTATAAAAAATAAACAATGATTAGAAAATAAGAACAACAATGGCTCTCCAACATGAAGGATCCAACCTCAACTATTGATCAAGCATCAATGATGAACAACTAACATGAATTCGTTGAAACAATAAACAATACTTCTAGAAACAAGCAGTTGAAATTTAAGAACAACAAGAAGTCTTGCACAACTAGCTAACTAACATCTTACAAGGACTCTACAACTACTATAGGTTATCAATGCCCATTCGTTGCATAAATTGAGTAATATTTTGACAAGAAATCAACTCTCTTTTAGCTCTTAGCTCTCCAAGATATGGTTGTCAAATGAGGGAAAAAGAATAAGAAGTGTGTAATACTCCATAATCCATTAAAAAGGTAAAAATATAATTACATATGTATAAGGGTAAAATTGTTTTTTAACAATTTTAGAAAGTTTATTATGGTGTTTGGGACACAATAGGATGAATTAGAAGTAAAGAAAACAAAGATAACTCATGAACTAGTTAAGTTCTAAAGTTGTCCCAAAAGTATAATTGGAGCAACTTTATAAGCAAACCTCAATCAATCTCGAAAAAATTAGAGTGCAAACTATACATCATTGGAAATCTCTAAGAGTCTACTTTCCAAATGGTGAACAATTCTAAGTTTTTGAAAGAAAGTTATAACCATTTTCAAAGAGACATCAAAACTACGAAAAAATGAGATTTTTATAAATGATTATATGAATGATCGGTCATTCAAGAAACAATGATCGATCATTGCTAGACAGGAATCTAAAAATGATATG
This sequence comes from Platanus orientalis, assembly GCA_025762735.1. Lineage (NCBI taxonomy): Eukaryota > Viridiplantae > Streptophyta > Magnoliopsida > Proteales > Platanaceae > Platanus > Platanus orientalis. Next base: position 656 of record JAOXJP010054390.1, on the reverse strand, counting down.
AAAATCTCTGTCTGACCAATCATTTGAGATCCAGTAATCGATCACCCAATGATCAATGATTGCCTAAAAGATGCTTAAAATTCATTTTGTTGCCATTTTTGACAATATTTTTGCCTTAAAGCGTGTTTAACACTTAAAGAAACCTCTAGAATCATATAATAACCTTGCATGACAAAATTTATACCTAAATTAGACCTCATTTGAATTTAAAACTAAAGAAAGGAATAAATGAGAGAAAAAAGAGGAATTTAAAATATAAAAAAAAGATAGAGAAAGAAACTCTTAATTTGGTAAGTTGTTGCTCATCCAAAGTAGATTAAGCAACTGTTTAGGAAAATTTTATGAAAATTCATGATTCTCATGATGAATGATCTTACATATTGCAAATATCTAAGAATTGAAAGAGTTTTGGAGTATAATTCTAGATAAAGAAAGTAGATCTAAAGAAGAAACGCTTGAGTAAGCATATTAACAAACTATACACCTTTTTTTTCTTCTCCACCATTCATAAATCTCCTATTTTCTGAGAAGTTTCATTGTAGAACTCATATTTAGTTAAATTCTTAGATGTATTAAAATTGAGGATCAAAGAGTCCTAGTTAATGATGAAGAGATTAAAGAAAGGTGGAGGAGCTACTTTAAAAAATTGTTAAATG